>CAUYQG010004831.1:0-26520 GCA_963574415.1 Tarsius wallacei
GAACACTTCTACGCTGGTGGTGGGAATGCAAACTCATGCAGCCTCTTTGGAAAATTGTGTAGCAATTTCTAAAAGAACTAGACATTGACTTTCCATATGACCCAGTGATACCCTTTCTGGGAATATACCTGGAGGAACTCAAATCATTCTACAAAAAAGATACCTGCACACGTATGTTTGTTGCAGCTCTATTCACAACATCAAAAACATGGAACCAACCATGCTGCCCATCGAAGCTGGACTGAATACAAAAAATGTGTACACATACATAATGGAATATTATGCAGCCACAAAAAAAGACAAACATATGGCCTTCGCAGCAACTTGGATGGATTTAGAGTCATTCATACTCAGTGATCTATCACAGAAACAAAGAACAGAGTACCATACGTTCTCACTCATAAGCGAACCTTGAACAATTATAATACTAAAAGAAAGGGATTGGTAGTAGTAGGATACTGCCATAGTTGGGGGTAAGGGAACACAACATCAATAAGGATACCTGATCTCAAACCAGGCAAAGTGGGCACCCAAGGGAAGCCCAAACTTTACTTGTACGATGACCAATTGTATACCTAATTCTGAATTGCACCCCACACTTTTAAAATAAAATAAAATAAAGAAGTCTAGTGTTCTCAACCCTAATTGTTGAAGAGATTAACATTTCCTTATTGTGCATTTTTGGCACACCTATCAAAGATGTTAATCATATATGTTTGGATTTGATTTCATTCTATTCCGTTTCACTGATCTATATATCTGTTTTAATGCCAATACCACACTGTTTTAATTACCATGGCTTTGTAATATATTTTGAAATCAGAAAGTGTGATGCTTCCAGCTGTTGTTCTTTCTTAAAATTTATTTGGCTATTAAGATCTTTTGTGGTTCTACATGAATATCATTTTTTTTAATTTCTGTAAAAGATATCATTGAGTCATTGATAGATCTTTCACTGAATCTGTATATTGCCTTAAACAGGATGGACATTTTAACAACATTAAGCATTCCAATCCATGAGCATAGGATGTCTTTGCACGTATTTGCGCATTCTTTAACTTCTCTCTCATTGATGATTTGTTGTTTTCAATGTACAATTTTTCATCTCCTTTGTTAAATTTAATCCTAAGTATCTTATTCTCTTTTATTCTATTGCAAGTGGGACTAGTGTTTCATTCCTTTCCAGATAACTTGTTGCCAGAATATAGAAATAACTAATTTTTGTTGATTTTCCATTATAAAATCTCACTGTTTTCATTTATCAATTCTAACCTTTTTGTGGGTGAAATTGTTGGGATTTTCTATAAATGAAATTATATCATCTGAGAACAGATATAATTTATTTCCTCCTTTCTAATTTGGGTGACTTTCATTTCTTTTTCCTGTTTAATTGTTCTGTTTAGGAATTTCAATTTTATGTTGAATTGAAGTGGCAAAAATGGGTGCCCTTAGCTTTTTCCAGTTCTTAGGGAAAAATCTTTCAGTCTTTTACCATTGTGTATCATGTTAGCTGCAGACTTTTCATAGACGGACTTTATTATGCTGAGGCAAATTTCTTCTATATCTAGTTTGCTAAGTGTTTTTTCTTTCTTTGCATTTTGAAAGGGAGTGTTAAATTATGTCAAGTGCTTTTCTACATCTACTGAGATAATTGTGTGATTTTTATTCCTCAAGCTATTGTTGTGGTGCATCGCATTGACTGATTTTTGTATGTTGAACAGTACCCGCATCACAGGGATAAATCCTACTTGCTCGTGGTGTATGCTCCCTTTAATGTGCTGTTGGGTTTAGTTTGCTAGTATTTTGTTGAGGATTTTTGCATCTATGTTCATCAGGTATAATGGCCTACAGTTTTCTATTTTTGTGGTGTCTTTGTGTTATTATTAGGGTATAAAATGAGTTTAAAGTTTTCCCTCTTCAAAGTTTTTGAAGTGTTTAGAAAGGATAGGTGTTCATTTCTATTTAAACGTTTGTTAGAATTCACCAGTGAAGTCATCTGGTCCTGGGCTTTTCTTCTTTGGAAGATTTGGATGATGGTTCATCTCCTTATTCATTATTGGTCGATCCAAGTTTTTATTTCCTCATGACTCAGTCTTGGTAGGCTGTATATTTCTAAACATCTTTCAATTTTTTCTAGGTTATTCAATTTCTAGGTATATAAGTGCTCATAATCGTCTCTTATGATCCCTTTTGTTTCTGTGGCATTCGTTGTAAGGTTTCCTTTTTCATTTGTAATTGTATTTATCTGAGTCTTGTTGTAGTCTTTTTTGCGTCGTTATAACAGAATACCGCAGACTGGATGATTTATACAATAAAAGAAAATATTTCCTTCATTTCTGTAGCTGAAAAGCCCAAGGGGTCCAAATATGAAAAGTGTCTTCTCGTTGCATCACTCTGTGGCAGAAGGCAGAAGGGTAAGAAAGCACACAAAGACAAGAGTGCAATAACTAACCCACTCCATGAATGAATCCATTCACAGAGCAGGGCCCTCATGACCTAATCACCACTTCTCAACACTACTGCACTAAGAATTAAAGCTTCCAAACATGAACAAGTATGTGGGGAACACATTCAAATACATAGCAAGTCTCCTCACGTTTTTTTTTTTTTTAGTCTAGCTAAGAGTGTGCTCGTTTTGTTGAATTTTTTTTTAATGATTCAGTTATGATTTCTAAATGGTTTTTCTATTCTCTACTTAGTTATTTCTGCTGTGATTGTTATTCTTTTCTTTTTTCTTCTTTGCGCTAACTTTGGCCTTGATTAATCTTCCTTTTCTAGTTACCTGAGGAGTAAAGATGGGCTCTCACTGAAGATCTTCCTTCTTTTTTAATATGGGTGTTTATTGTTGAAAACTCTTAGTACAGCATTTGCTGTATTGCTTAAGTTTTGGTATGTTATGTTGATGCTTTTGTTCGTCTTCAGTTATTTCTTAATGTCTTTTTAATTTTTTTTTTAACCTAATGGGTGTTTAAGAATGTGTTGCTTAATTTGCTTCTATGGTAAATTTTCCAGTTTTGCTCATTTTGTTCTTCAGTTCTACTCACTGTGGTAAGAAAAGATATTTTCCCTTCCTCGGGGCCACCCTAGAAGCCCTAGCCTCACCTTATGCAATATATCCATGTGACAAACCTGCACATGTATCCCCTGAATCTAAAATTTAAAAATAGAATACACTCGATTTCACAACTCAGAGTAGAAAGAAGATACATTTATAGGTTAATTGAGAAATAAATGTATATATGGGACAAAATTACGCAACTGGAATGGTAGCAGGATCTAAAAGGTCAGCGTATTCATATCAACCATAAAGTTCTTTCAGTTTTGCTGTGGTGGTCTGAAAATGTTCACAATAAACCCTTAGGCAGAAATAGCCGTCTGCATGGCACTTGCATGGTACTAAGTAGGTCTTGGCAAGAAACCTATTTAGTGAGTATGGCTCGTGTAACTGCATCCAGCCCCCAAATCCTAGGTGTGCAAAGTGAGAACAGTGCGTCTTTAACTCAATTTCGGTTTTTGGCTCTAGGCCCCAATCTTGACAGACAACTTAACAAAGTCAACTTCAGACTTGTCCTCAATCCAATCCAGTGATTCTCAGTCAATTCAAACCTATAATTTAGACACTTAACTGAAGAAAGGAAGGAGAGGAGGGAGGGAGAAGAAAAGAAAACTTTAAAAGAAGAGAAAAGAAAGGAAAAAATGTCCTATCCATTCCTTCTTCTCTGGGGTGTTTCCTAAACATCTGAGAGTTGACATGGCCCTGTCCCATCAAGGCTAAGGTGAGGAAAAATCTGCTTTTCTGAGTGGGTACTTCTGGAGGGCCCCTTGCCTAAGCACTGCTCCTGCCAGGGTAGGAAGCTCAGACAGCAGCCTGCTACTTCTGGCATGGCTTGGCAGGCGGTTCAGCCTCCACCGTGTCCACTTTGTCTCCGTGGTGCTGCTGATACTTCAGGTTGCAAGGGATTTTCTCCGGTCCCCTAAGAGGCAGTTTATACCACATGTCGTTTCTGCCTGGTGACCTCCTGGAAAAACATCTGGTCTCTCTGCCGACTTCAGTGCACTGCTGAGGCTCCATGGTAATTTGCAGATCCTCTTCCATGCCAACAAAGAGCCAAGGGAAGCTCCAGAGCTGTGGGTAGCTCCTCTGAACCTTGGCGCCATGGGGCATTGCATTTGTGAGACTGCTGTCTTTTCTGCGGATTGTAAATCCCGTGCCCGCCTAGGTTCTCCAAGGAGCATTTTATTTTGTTGCCCATCCCTCTCTTCTCAAGATAGTGGCAGACAGGGAGGACCTCGGGTCCCTACAGGGCTTCTGTGATGGTTTGAATGTTTTTAATCCCCAGTGACACTGTATTGGGGGTGTGGTTTGGGGATGTGGGTTAGTCAAGAGGGTTCCACCCACATGAATGGGATTAGATTTCCTTATAAAAAAGGACTAGATGAAAGGAGTTGACCACTTTTTCGTCGGCTCTCTCTCTCTTGCACCATGAGAGGACACAGCACTCCTCCCCTGCTAAAGATTCAGCAACAATGTATCATTTCAGAGAGTGCAGATTTTTTCAGACAATCAAACCTGCTGGCACCTTGATCTTGAACTTCTTGGCATCCAGAACTGAGAAAAAATAAATTTATTTTCTTCATAAATTACCCAATCTCAGGTATTAGCTACAGAAGCACTAATGGAATAAGACAGTTTCAACTCTAGTTTTTTTTTTCCCCAAAAAATGCTTTCTTTTCTTTCCCAGTTTGGATTAGACAATGGTGGCCAGAATGTTTTTCTCTGGAGGTGGGGTGTATTGTCATTAAAATATGCTTTCACCCACATTAAGTTCTATTTTTCTCTGATCTTTACTATGTTGGTCTCTTTCTACCAGCTTGTCAAATGTGACAGGGTTGGCCCCATGAAAGGGCAGTTAACAGCCAATGAAATAATATTTTTCTGTAATTTAGATTGTATTCCACCGCCATATTCAGATATCTCATTCCAATTCAGCTCCATCCTCTCTTCTTGGTATTTCTCCTGCTTGGTATTATCTATGATTCCTGAATCTGCTTTTTAGCTCGTCGTTGACTTTGAAAAATTGTTTGCCATTATTACATCAAATAGTATTCTCTTCTATACTTTTTCCATCTCCTTCTGGTATCAAATTTTATATTTGTTATATACTTTGAAAGTGTCCCACAGCTCTTGGATGCTTTATTCTGCTTTTATTCATTCTATCTTCTCTTTGAATCTCAGTTTGGGATAGTTCTATTGACCTATCTTTAAGTTCACCGATTATTGCCTCAGCTGTGTTCAACTGACTGATGAGATCATCAAAGACAATCTTCAATTATGCCACAGGAACGTTTCATTCTAGCATTTTCTTTTTTTTTTTTTCCAGAATATATCTCCAAGAATGTTTTCATTTTTTCATTTTTATTATTTTTTTTATTTTAAAGATGTGGGGTACAATTCAGGGTTAGGTATACAAATGTTCATTATGCAGGTGGGGTATACCCTTTCATTCTAGCATTTTGTTTTGGCTTTTTTCTCAGAGTTTCCATCTCTCTCCTGTCAGTATTCATCTGTCGTTGCATGTGGGCCATTCTTTTCTGTTAGAGCCCTTAATATACTAATCGAATTTTTTTTAAATCCCTGCATGATAATTTTACATTCTTTTCATATCTGAGTCGTGTTCTCCTGCCTGCTTTCACTCATCAGACTGTGTTTTTCTTGCCTTCTAGCATGCCTTCTAATCTGTTGTTCAAATTCATGTAATAGGAATGTGACAAACAGGCCTTGATTGTGAGGTTTTCTGTTAACTCCACCAGCAATTGGACTGTGTTTAATGTTCCTTCTTGCTGCAGGTGTGAGAGGCTTCAAAATTCTATAGTATCCCCCTTGCTATCTGGGACTTCCTGGGGCTTCCATAAGAACTCCTCTTTAGCTGGAGTTTGCATCTTACCACTCTTTCTGCTGTAATCTGTTTTACTGGAGACCTGTCAGTGTGATGATAATAAATGGAGCCGGGCGAGAATTCTGTAATACAATGATTAGATTTCAGTTTTTAGTGGGTCTGTGCAGTGGTAATGCAAAATTGTATAGCTACTTTGGAAGAAAGTCTGATAATTTCTTATAAAACTAAATATACTGTGTCATGCAATCCAGCAATCCTGCTCCTTGGTATTTGCTCAAATGCGTTTTAAAAAGTTATATCTCCATGAAAACCTGCACATGGATGTTTATAGTGGCTCTGTTCATAATAGCCATAACTCGGAAGCCATCAAGATGTATTTCAGTAGGTGAATGAATAAATAAAACATGGTAAATGCTATTCAGTACTAAAAAGACATGAGCTAGTAAGCCATGAAAAGTCACAAAGAAACCTGAGACGCATAGTCCTAAGTGAAAAAAGCCAGTACGAAAAGGCCACATGCTATGATTTCAACTATCTGACATTCTGGAAAAGGCAAAAATATGGAAACAGTACAGAGATCAGCGGCTCCCATGGGCTGTGGGACAAAGGTTTGAACAGGCAGAGCATAGAGGACTTGGATGGCTGCTGTCAGATTATTCTGTATGACATTATGATGGTGGATACGAGTCATTATATATCTGTGAAAACCTTGGCGTGTATAACACCAGGGACGAACTCCGCTGTAAACTATGGGCTCTAGGTGATGATGTGTCAATGTAGGTTTCTCGGTTGTAACAAGTGTACCACTCTAGTATGAGATTTTCATATTGGAGGGGGCTGTGTTTGTCTGGGGTCAGGGGGTATATGGGAATTCTCTGTATTTTCTTCTCAATTTGGGTGTGAACTTAAAACTGCTCTAAAAAGAAAATCTATGAAAAATTAAGATCAAAGCCTCCAATAACTCAACCTGTCAGTTAACTCCTAGCCTCTACAATAACTTTATGCTTTTCGCCCCCTTTCTGCCAACTCTTTCGAAAGTGGTATCTAAAATTTGTCTCCTTTTTCCTTCTCATCTCAGCCCTCTGAACCCCCATTTATGCTCTCATCATCACACCGAAGTTGCCAACAGTGGCATTGCTAGCAACTCAAAGAACCATATTATTTTCTTCAACCTGTCAGAAGATTTGAATTCTGCATGATTGTGCCCCTTCTTGAAATGTCCTCTTCCTGTAGTGTCCATGACCCCAATTCCAACTTCTCTTATTCACTTGTGTATCTCTATCTCATTTTCAGAAGCAATCTCTAGTTTCACCAATTAATTTAATGTTTCCTTTCTTCTGGGTTCCATCCTAGGCTCTCCATCCTTCTCATTCTGCACACTCACCTGCATGGTTCCATTTATCCCTGTTGCTACAACTGCAATCTATGTGACAGTAGTTCCTCAACCTCTATTTCCATCTCAAAATACTCTTTTAGGAATTTATTCCACATGTTTCTGGACACCTACCTGGGTGTCCCATGGTAATTACAAATCCATCAGGCCCAAGATATGTCTTGTGTTTCTTATTTCAGGCAATAGCACCATCATGCACTCTTTTGCCAAAAACATGCAGTATAACCTAACATAAATTATATTTTACTATATATTATGGGCATAAATATAACATATCTCATTGTATTACGGTCTAATGGATGTTATAAATTTATAGCTTTAGTTATATACATATATCACTCAACTAATCTAAAACCAAATACCAAATATTGGTTAATATGCTTATTTGTTTCTCAATCTGTCCACTTGTCTCCACCTTCCTTTCTGTGAATCTATTTCAAGCCTGTATCCCGACCTCAGATGTTTCCATTTCTCAATCCATTTTGCACATTTCACTTTCAGTGTGAACCTTCTAAAATGAAAATGTAAAAACGACATTCTTTAACACCCTTCAAAATGCTTCATTCCATTAGCAAAACGAGCAAACTCCTGAACTTGGCACCTAAAATCTAACTGAATCCGGCCTCTAATTATCTCTGTTTTCAAGATTCCTGCCTATGCTGTTCAGCTGGTGAGTGAATACGCCCAGGTGAAGGTGCTGTTCACCTAAGTGACCCATTTTTTTTTTTTTCTCCCTGTGGTCAGGGCTTAGCTATCACTTCTACCCGGACATCTTTACTGACCACCCCCACTAGTCTGATTTGAATACTGTTCTTATGTGTTTTCATAGCATATATATAATTCCTATATTTTATTATTTTCAGTTGACACTTACCTTTATTTCTATGCAGCAGGCCTAGTATCTTGGCTTGGTACTCATCTGTCGGCTTCTGTAAAGCGTGTTTTACTATTCTGCAAAGTCTTGAAAGCTAAAAACTGTACTTCTCAGACTCTCTCGCTGCAAGGTTTAGGGACATATTTTAGGTTCTTCCATTCAGATGTACTTGCACAGGGACTGGAATTCAGAACTAAAAAAGCGGGGAGATAGATGCTAGTATGTGAGGTACCCATGTGTGTATCACCAACAGGTGCAGTTGGCTCTGGACAATCCCTGGATTTCAGTCCTGGAGGCAAGAGCTGCACCATCTCCAACTTCCTGCTTGAGACTGAAGTGGGGGTGCAGCTGGTGGGACTGTTTGGAGGTATTTTTCAAGTAATGAATCCTGCAGACTCAGTCAGATGCACTTTGATTTAGTTCTTTCAACAACTTCACACACACCTAATTCATGTGTTCAATTTCTTTCTGCCTAGATAACTCACTGGTATATATTATTCTTCACAAGGTTATCCTACATCCCTATTTTGTTCACCCCACATTAGCAAGACTCATAATAGGCTCCTGATATAAATCTGTTGACCAATTTGATAGACATATATCAGAGATGTTATTACTCTTCTATGAACTATGCCTAGGTAAAAGTTTTAATATTTCAATAAAGCACTACAAAAATATAATAAATGTGACAAGTATATTTAATGATGACCAGAATAATTACTCTCATCGCCTAAACAAAACACATATTAGTAAAAAAGTGATAGCCTTAGTCTTTTGGAGATCATTAGAAAATACAATTCATGGAGTCAAGACAGCACTTTGGTTATTTTGGAAGCATACATTAGTACTTCTGCATGAACTCATTTCTGTCAAAAGTTAAAGTCTCACATTTTCTTCTGCTTATGCATTTAGGACAATTTAACAATTCAAATAAAAACATCTTCTAGTTTATTAGATTTTGGAAAACATCCATAAGCAATTTATACCATTTTAACCTGTTAATCTAAATACCTGCACTTATGGCAGATGGCAAACAACCAAACAAAACAAAACATTTTCTCAAGACAAGCTTTAAATGCTTTCAGTGTCAGTCAGAGGAAAGAGTGTAAGAAATTATGAAACAATGAATCTGTGGAAGTAAAGTTTTTACAGAAACCACACGGACAGGTGGTCTTTCATCCAATCTAATCTTGCATTAGTTTCTCAGGCCAGACAACAGCTGTTCAATCCCATGCTGTGTGATCACAGGAAATGGCCTTTAATCTTCTTAGGATAACTGTATTTTAGTAAAAAAAAAAAAAAAAAAAATTGAACAATAGACTAAGCTACTCAGGGAAACTCAGAGGGAACGTTAATTAGAAGTTTTGAAGTAAGGCAAGTTTCTTTGATGGAAGTTTGGGCAGAGGGAGAGAAGGCAAGCTTCTGTGTAGAGGTGAGAATTGCAGAAGATTCAGTTTGGGGGAACAATTACCTTTCAGAAAGAATCCACTGCAGTGGACTGTTAAGTAACAGTTTTATTTTAAAATCTGGACACAAACTTTTGCTGGACAGAAACTTTTTCAAATGTGAAAAGGTCCGAAGTCCTGAAAGAATATTTGGTGTTGGACATTTGTTCTCAGTTCAACAGGTATAAAATGTCGTTTGTCCCCCTGACAAACTCTTTCTTCCTCTGCTGCTCCCTCTTGAGTAATAAAATCAGGACGCCCTGTGTCATTTGGATTAGTTCGTGTAGGCTAATAAATACAGCCAAATTGCAAACGGCTCAAATGTAGCATTTTTCACTTACCTAACACTCAAAGAGGGGTGACCTGGTGGCAGCTGGTTCTCCTCCGGGCATTCAGGCCCTCTTATATGATTGCTGTTCCAGTTGTCCTCTGCATCCATCCAGCAGAAGGGGAAAGAGAGCATGAGGGCAGGTCACCTGATGTCTTACTACTCTCATCCCAGAGTGGATATACTTTGATACCCTAGGCAGAAACCGTTGTCCTGGTTTATGTTCTTCCAGAGGTCTGTTTTGTTTTTTTTTTCTAATAAAATCCCTGTTTTAACAAAAAATGTTTTTGCTGTTCAACATCTTTAAAAAACAAAACGCAGTACAACCATTTTAAAACTTTCCACATACATGTACTTTTCCCAATGAGTAAGCAAAAGGCCTACGAGTTATGCGATGCTTTCACAATCATTCAAGCTAGGACAAGTGAGCTGTAGCATTGCTTTTACTTACAGAAGCAAATACGTTTTTCTTCACCTATTATCAGCATTACCCATTAGGGGGGCGACTTGCTACAACTGATTGCTCAATACTAATGTGTCATGAATCACTAAAGTTCCTAGGCTACGTTAGGAATCACTCCTGGTGTTGGACATTCTGCGGTCTTGGAAAATGCATAATTCCATGCACCCACAGTCATAGTATAATACAGAGTAGTTCCCCTGCTCTAAACATGCTCTGTGTTTTGTCTGTTCATTCCTCCCTCCTCCCTAATTCCTGGCAACCACTCATCTTTTTACTGTCTCCATATTTTTGCCCTTCTCAGAACGTAATACTCTTGAATAATATAATAAGTAGCCTTTTCTGACTGGCTTCGTTCATTATAAAATATGTATTTAAGTTGCTTCCATGTCCACTCATACTTTTGTAGCTCATTTCTTATTGGTGATTCATATGTCATTGTATGAGTTCCCAGTTTGTTTATCCATTCACCTACTCTGGTGCATGGGGTTACTTCCAGTTTTTGACAGTTATGAATAAAACTCCAGTGAGCATTCATGTGCAAATTTTTGTGTGGGCATAAGTTTTCAGTTCATTTGAATTAACACCTGTAAGTGGATTGTGGTTTTCCAGAGTGGCTGTACCATCCTGCTTTCCTGCAAGCAGTGAATGCATGGACAGTTCCACATCCTCTCCAGCATTTGATATAGTCAGGTTTTTGTTGTTGTTTCGTTTTAGTTTTTTGGATTTCAGCCATTCTAAAATGTGTGTAGTATTTATTTTAATTTTCAACTATCTAATGATAAGTTATGTTGAGTATCTTTTTGTATGTTTATTTGCCATCTGTATGCCTTCTCTAGTGAGGTGTCTATTCGTATATTTGCCTATATTTTAACTGGGTTGCTTATTTTCTTAGTGATAAGTATTAGAAGTTTTAAATATATATATATTATGAATACAAGTCCTTTAGCAGATACATGTTTTCAAGTTTTATCTCCTGGTCTATGGCTTGTCCTTCCATTCTTTCAATAGTCCTTTCTCGGAGCAGAAGAGTTTACTTTTAGTGAAATCCTACTTATCAATTTTTTTCTTTTGTAAGATAAAAATATATATCTTTGACGTCTGTTTAAGCTCCTACATGTAAAAAACATAAACGATATCAAGCCTATCCTTAAAACAAGAAGAAACCAAGGCAAAGCAAAAGTCAACAACTTTTCTTGAACTCATCAAAGAATTGAGTTTGCAGGGAAAACTACCATTCTCAAATCTGCAGAAATCGATGAATCCAGAGAATCCAGGTGACATCTGCTTCCCTGGAGCAGAAGCAATCAGAGCTATACACATCTAAGAATACCATCATGGTAACTTTGTTAAACCACAGGAGGTTGAGTATGGACAAGTATGAGAGTGAGAAACTTGCTGATGCAATTGTCTTAGGGAGGGTCCTACACTTTTGTGGATTATCTTCCAGAAAAACCAACCAGGTTTTTAACATACATAGTAAGTTCCTGGTCTGTGCTTCTCAGAGTAGGGGAAGAACAAACACTGTGGAACAAAAACCAAACCAGAGAATTCTCCAGAAGAAAGACTCACTCTCCAGGGGAAAAGACATTACCAGTTCCAAAGATATATGGTGTTCTTGAGATTATATGTTTGATTCTGCTATTTATAGAATCAAAATGAATTAATGATCTTTTTAAATAACCAGTATTTTGTTCCATTGATCTTAACTATGGATTTATTTTCAACTTCATTAAATTTATTCCAAAGTTTATTATTTCTTTTCTCCTGCGTACTTTGTATTTAATTTACTCTTTTTTAAAAGTTTCCTAAAGTGGGAGCTTAGAATATCATTTTTAGATCTTTTTCCTTTCCTAATATATGCATTCAATGCTAGAAATTTACCTTTGAACACTGCTTTTGCTGCATCCTACAAATTTTGGTAAGTTGTATTTTCATTTTCATTTAGTTTAATTTTTAAAAATTTTTCTTAAGATTTTTTAATTTAACACATGTGTTGCATAGAAATGTGTTGTTTAATCTTCAAATATTTTTGAATTTCCAGTTATCTTTCTGTTATTGATATCCAGTAATCCCACTGTGATCTGAACATATACCTTGTATGATTTCCATTATCTTAAATGTGCTAGAGTATGTTTTATGGCATAATGTGATCTATCTTCATGGATGCCCCTTGTTAAATTGAAACAAACATGAATTATGCTGTTATTGGATTAAGTATTTTATAAATTCCAATTGAGTCAAGTTGATTGGTAATGCTATTCAGTTCAGATATGTCCTTATGGGATCTCTCAATTACTGATAGAAGGGTGTTGAAATCTCCAATTATAAGATTGGTTTTGTTTATTTCTCCTTAAAATTCTGTTTTTGCCTTTTATATGTTGACAGTTTGTTGTTAAGCATGCATATATATATTAAGGGTTGTTATGCTTTCTTGGAGAACTGACTCTTTCATCCTTGTGTCACAATGCTCCTCTCCAATGTCTGGTAAATTTTTTTTCTCTGAAGTCATCTTATAATGAAATTAGTAGTTGTGCCATGGTATGTTAGTAGTTAGCATGGTATGTTTTTCTCTATTTCTTTACTTATAATCTATCTTTACATGTAAAGTGTGCTTTTAGGCAGCATATAGTTGGGTATCTATTTTTCTCTCACTCGGATAGCCTTTGTCTTAGTTGACCTTTTTAGATTATTCCTGTTAAAAGAGATTATTAATATAGTTGGATTAATATCTACAATATTTATTAGGGCTTTTGTAAAAAAATGTGTTGCCCTTGGTATTTGGTTCTTTTTTGTGTTCTACTCTTTTTTTGCCTTCTCTGGCTTGAAAAATTTTACATGAGTCCATTTTCTCTCATCTCTTAATACATCAATTATACTTCCTTATTTGTTTATTTTAGTGATTGTCCTGGAGTTTGTAATATATATTTACAACTAGTTCCAATCTGCTTTCAAATAATACTATATTTCTTTGTAGTACTGCAAGTCTTTAAAAGAGAATTCTCAACTCTTCCCTCCTGTCCTTTGTAACATTGCTGTTATTCATCTCACTTATCTATAAGCTATGATCACAGAATATACTGCTGCTATTGTTTTGAATAGGCTGTTACCAGATAGATTAATTAATAATAAAGAAAACAAAAGACTTTAACTTCTTTATTTTTTTCTGACATTCTTCCTTTCTTTATTCAAATCTAAGTTTCTGATCTATGTATATGTCTTTCTCTGAAGAATTTCTTTTAAAGTTTCTTGCAAGGCAGCTCAACTGGTGCCAGATACCCTCAGTATTTCGTTTTTCTATATTTTTTAGAAGGTCTTTCTTTTTAATTACTCCTGTATTCATCCCACCCTCATACCAGATTTTGTACAGGTTTTCTCATTTTCTTTGACTTCTTGCAGTTTAAATATGACACATTTTTTTAATCTAGAGGTATTTTTGGTATTTATTCTGCTTGATATTCTCTGAGATTTCTGTATTCTGTGTGTTGTTAGTTTCAGAAAAAGTTTTAGTGTAATAACTTCACTTTTTATTCTGTTCTTTTTTCTGTCTTCTTTTCCTGCCATTCTCTTTATGCATATGTTATACCATATGTTATTGTCCCATAGTTCTTAAGTGCCCTGGATTTTTGTTTGGGTTATGTTTTTTATTCATTCTTTCTTTGAATTTCATTTTGGGGAGTTTCTACTGATATATTTTCAAACTCATTCATTCATTATTTCCTTCGCTGTGTCCAGAGTACTGACGAGCCCATCAAAAGCATTCTTCATGTCTGTTGCAGTGTTTTTTCACTTCTAGCATCTTCCTTTGATTCTTTCTTAGAGTTTTCATTTCTCTGTGTACATTAATGACTTGTTCTTGCATTCTGTTTATTTTTTCCATTAAGAACCCTTAGCATATTAATATTTGAATTTAAATTATTTTAAATTGAGGAAGGTAGGAAAATGGCGACAGAGCCAGTCAGACTATGCAAGTCTCAGTGTGAATTAGTGAGTGTATGGAAAACTGTGCATATGTATTTGTGAGTAAGTAGTTGTGTGAATGGAAGACTGAGTGGGGATTCGGTCAGGGCTCTCCTGATGAAGCAGCTGATGCTGCAGTTGCTCGACTCTGACCCTAGCACTTCCCAGGGCACAGAAGCCAAGGGCCATTTTTTAAATTAAAAAAAAAAACAGCAAAGCCCTTCCTTGGAAGAAGCTGCCAGAAGTGACTACCAGCTCAAGGCTCTGCTTTACCACTATAGTACTTGGTTGGATACTGGCAGCAAGGGCGGCAGAGAGAGCACAGTGAAGGATCCCAGAGGCAGAGCCCCACATGAGAAGATGAAATAGGCACCCTGATGCCATTTTGAAAACTGGAGAGGAAAATGCTCTGGCTTGTTCATCACAGAGCAACAGACCCTATCTCTGTGACTGGTGGATTTACTACTCAGGGGCTGATCATGGCCCAGAGGGAATATCCTGAAAGCACAAATTCCAGAGAGACAGGACAAGTGTTGAGTCCCAGGTGCCCCACAGGCTATACTGTTTCAGGCATGGGGAAAAGGGTGGGACCAGAAAAGGACAAGAAAGACCTCTGAAGAGATCAGCACTCCCTA
Source organism: Tarsius wallacei (assembly GCA_963574415.1). Classification (NCBI taxonomy): domain Eukaryota; kingdom Metazoa; phylum Chordata; class Mammalia; order Primates; family Tarsiidae; genus Tarsius; species Tarsius wallacei. The sequence goes on from CAUYQG010004831.1 coordinate 14,993, forward strand.
TCCTTCACCTTATTCAACTCTCAAACCTACAAGAGACAACAAATCTTCCCTCTCACAGCCCTGTTTCAAAGTTTAAAAAATTCAGAGCTCTATACAGGGAAGAATAGAGGGATGGGCAAATGTCAGAGGCAAAAACCTCTCCCACTGCCATTGAATAAAGTAACTAAAGAGAAAAGAAAGGGCTCTGTCACAAATGAGGAAATATCAATGGAAGAACAAAGGTAATTCTCAGTGTACCTAAAAGAAAACAACTGAAAATTCAGACCTCAGAGCCCAAACAATGGAGTCACCAATGACTGGCCCCAGAATACAACAGGGATTAGAGAATGGATGAAAAGAGTGAACAAGACTCAAGAAAGACAAGATGCAACACTGAAATAACTTATAACAGATTTTGCTCATAAAAAGTTTTATCCAAGAAATAAATAACAAGATGACAAACATGGAAAGCAGAATAAATCAAGCAGAAAAAAGAGTCTCAGAACTTGAAGACCAAAACATGGAATTAGCCCAATCTGTAAAAAACAGAAAGAAAATTCAGAAAGAAAGAACAAAGCCTCCGTGAGATGGAGGATTATATCAAGAGTCCAAACCTATGCCTGATTGGCATCCCAGAAGAAGAAAGGGAAATGGAGAACACCTTGGAGCAAGTATTTCAGGAGATTATCCAATAAAACTTTCTCCCATTTCACTAGACACGTGGCCAACCAAACACAAGAGATACAGAGAAAACCCCCACAAGACATCAAATGAGAAGATCAACTCCCAGGCACATAGTAATTCACCTGTATAAAGTAGGTACAAAAGAAAAAATCCTAAAGGCTGTAAGAGAGAAAGGTCAGACTACCTACCAGGGAAAACCAATCAGAATAGCAGCAGACCTATCTGCGGAAACACTACAAGCAAGAAGGGACTGGAGTCCAATATTCAAAGTCCTCAAAGATAAACAATTTCAATCAAGGATTTCCTAGCCAGCCAAGTTCAGCTACATCAGTGATGAAGAAATAAAATCCTTCCCAGACATCCAATCCCTAAGAGATTATGCAGCTTCAAAACCAGCTCTACAGGAGACTCTTAAAAAGGTATTAAGCACAGAAAAAAAGCAAAAAAAGGGTGCCCACATACTTCCCAAGAGAACATAAGAACACAGAAACAACAGAGAACACATTGCAACTGCAAACTTGAAAACAAACACATACATCAATCCAAATGTTAAAAGAAAACAAAACAAAAAAACAGAAAAAACTTTATAAGAACTTCTTGATGGGGATAAACAATCAGATTTCAATTAACAGACTGAAAGCCAGTGCACTAAATGCACCACTGAAAATACACAGAATGACAAACAGGGTTTAAAAAAACCATGACCCAATAATTTACTGCATCCAGGAAACTCATCTCACCACAAGGGATGCACACAGACTCAAAGTGAGAGGGTGAAAAATTAATTTCTAGGTGAATGGATCACAAAAGAAGGTAGGAGTCATAATTTGAATATCAGATGATAGAACCTTTAAGCTATCAAAAATTTAAAAAACTTTGGGAGGCTAAGATGAGGGCATTGACTGAGTCCACAGGTTCAAGAACAACCTGGGGAACTTGGCAAGGCCTCATCTCTATAATAAATGAAAAAATTAGCCAGTCATGGTAGCATGCACCTTTAGTTCCAGCTACTTGGAAGGTGGAGGGGGAAGGACAGCTGAAGCCCATCAAGTCAATGCTGGGGTGACCTTGTGCATGCCACTGCACTCCAACCTTGACAACAGAGTGAGACACCAACTCAAAAAAAAAAATTAAAAAACATAGGGAAGGACACTACATAATGACAATATGTTCAATCCATCACAAGCAATATCCATCTTAAACATATATGCACCCAACACAGGAGCACCAGCTTTTATAAAGCAACTACTAAGTAAACTAAAAAAGGATATTGACTGTAACACTATCATAGTTGGGAACTTAAATACTCCACTAACAACCCTAGATCAGCAAAGATATCCAGAACCTCAACTTGACACTTGACCAAATGAACTTAATAGATACCTGCAGTACACTCCACCCAAAACCATGGAACGTTTATTCTACTCATCACCAAATAGTACATGCTTCAAGATTGATCACATCCTCGGACATAAGTCAAGCATAAACAAATTTCAGATCGAAATACTGTCATGCACCTTCTCAGACCACAGTGAAATAAAAATAAATATCAGCACCAGCAAAATTCCCCCCAAGCACACAAAGACATGGACAATAAACAGCATGATGCTGAATGATTATGGGGTCAACACAGAAATCAAAATAGAAATTAAGATAGTCTGGGAAGCAAATGAAATTGAAGAAATATCTTACAAAAACCTCTGGGATGCCATAAAAACAGTTCTAAGAGGGGAATTCATATCTCTATGAACACACAATAAGACAATGGAAAGATCACAAGTAGCCTAACAGATCACCTAAGGGAGTGGAAAGACAAGACCACCAAAATCCTAACTTTAGAAGAACAATTCAAATCACCAAAGTAAAAGCCCAAATATGGAACACAGAAGACAAAAACACTATTAAGAAATCAACAAAATAAAAAGCTGGTTCTTTGAAATAATAAACAAAATCAATGGATCCCTAGCCAGAATGACCAAGAAAAAGAGAGAACAAGCCCAAATAAACACAATCGGAAATGTAAAAGGTCACGTCACATCTGAGCCTGAAGAAATACAAAGATTATCAGAGATTACTCTGCACACCTGTATGGAAATGAGCATGACAACCTAAATAAAATGGAGGATTTTCTGGATTCATAAAACCTCCCAAGGTAGAAAGAAGACTTCGAGACACTAAATGGACCAATAAAAACCCAAGAAATTGACTCTATCATAGGAAAACTACCTTTAAAAAAAAAGCCCTGAACCAGATGGCTTTCCAGCAGAATTCTACAAAACATACAAGGAGGAGCTGATACCAATCCTATTGAAAGTATTCCAGGCAAATAAGAAAGACAGAATTCTCCCCAAATCATTTTATGAAGGTAACATCACACTGATACCCAAACCAGGAAAAGATCCAACACAAAAAGAGAACTACAGACCAATATCCCTAATTAACACATGCAAAAATGCTCCACAAAATTCTAGCAAATTAGATCCAAAATACATCTCAAAAATCATCCACCATGACCAAGTAGGCTTCTTCCTGGGATGCAGGGCTAGTTCAACATCTGCAAGACCATAAATGTAAATAAATACATCAACAGATATAAAAATAAGAACCACATGATTATACCATTAGAGCAGAAAAAACTTTTGATAAAATCCAGCATCCCTTCTTGATGAAAACCTAGAATACCTAGGAATAGAAAGCGTATACCTCAAATTACTAAGCATCATCTATGATAAACCCACAGCCAGCATATTGCTAAATGGACAGAAACTGGAAGCATTTACCCTGAAAACTGGAACAAGACAAGGCTGACCATTCTCACCTCTCCTGTTCAACATTGTGTTGTAAGTCCTAGATAGAGCAATTAGACAAGAGAAGGAAATCAGGGGTATCCAAATAGGAAAAGAAGAAGTTAAGTTATCCCACTTTGCTGATGATATGATCCTATACCTCGAAAATCCAATAGAATCAGCCAAAAACCTCCTTGCACTGATAAAGGACTTTGGCAAAGTCTCGGTGTACAAAATAAATGTGCAAAAGAGAATCACATTCTTATACACCAATAAACAGGCAGAGAAACAAATAAAAAGCACAATCATATTCCCAATAGCCACACAAAAAATGACACACCTCAGCTTCTCCCTAACCAGAGAAGTGAAAGACCTTTACAGTGAAAATTACAAAACATTGCTCAAAGAAATCCAAGAAGACAAACAAATGGAAAAATATTCCATGCTCACAGATAGGAAGAATCAGCATTGTTAAGATGTCCATCCTACCCAAGACAATCTGCAGATTCAATGCAATACTCATTAAATTACCAACATCATTTTTCTCAGACCTGGAATCATCCTAACAGAAATTCATATGGAAACATAAATGACCACAAATAGCCAACACAATTCTTAGTTGAAGAAACAAAGCAGGAGGTATCGCACTTCCAGACTTTAAACTTTATTATAAGCCTATAATAATCACAACAACCTGGTATTGGTACAAGAATAGGCATATGGACCAATGGAACAGGATAGAGATTCCGGAAGCAAAACTTCAGTTTTTCAATAAATTCATCTTTGACAAAATCTCCACCAACAACCACTGGAGAGAGGAAAACTTATTCAGTAAATGGTGCTGGGAAAACTGACTGACCACATGCAGAAGATTGACACAGGAACCCTACCTATCACCATACACAAAAATCAACTCTAAATGGCTCAAAGACCTAAACGTAAAACCTTTAACTATAAGAATCTTAGAAAACACAGGAATCACCCTTACAGAAATAGGAGTAGGCTACCAATTCCTGATCAAAACCCCAGATGTCCATGCCATAAGAGATAAGATAGACATGTGGGACCTCATTAAACTTAAAGTCTTCTGCAAAGCAAAAGAAACCATCAAGAGAGTGGGGAGACAACCCACAGAGTGGGAAAAAAATATTTGCCAACTGTATATCTGGCAAAAGCCTAACATCCAGAATCTACAAGGAACTCAAACATGCTGAAAGGAAAAAAATAAATAACCCCATTAAAAAGTGGGCAAAAGACATGAATAAACACTTCTCAAAAGAAGATATATGGACAGCCAACAGACACATGGAAAAGTGCTCAGCCTCAATAATCATCAGAGAAATGCAAATCAAAACCATATTGAGATACCATTTAACCCCAGTAAGATTGGCCATCATTAATAAAACAAACAACAGATGCTGGTGAGGATGTTGAGAAAAGGGAATGCTTCTATACCTCTGGTAGGAATGCAAACTAGTTCAGCCTCTATGGAAAACAGTGTGGCAATTTCTAAAAGAACTAGACTTTGACCTTCCATATGACCTAGCAATCCCCCTAATGGGAATATACCTGGAGGAACTCAAATCATTGTACAGAATAGACACCTGCACACACATGTTTATTGCAGCACTATTCACAATAGCAAAAACATTGAAACAGGACTGGATAAAAAAATGTGGTACATATACACGATGGAATATTATGCATCCATAAAGAAGGCCAAACATATGGACTTCCCAGCCACTTGGATGGATTTAGAGTCTATAAAACTCAGTGATCTATTACGGAAACAAAGAACAGAGTACTACATGTTCTCACTCATAGTGAGCACTGAACATTTACCATAATACTAATAGAAAGGGGCTGGCATTAGCGGGATACCCCTGGGGTGGTAGAGTAGGGAGCACAAGATCAATAAGTTTCCTTGATCTCAAACCAGGCAAAGTGGGGACCAAAGGGAGGCCCAAATGTTACCGGTACAATGTCCACTTGTATACCCAATCCTGAATTATACCACACATTTTAAAAACAAAATATAAATTTAAAATTTTTTTTTAAATTGTTGGTCTAAGAATTAGTATTTCTTCTATATTTAAGTCTGACTCTCATGCTTGCTCTGTCTCTTCACATTGTGTTTTCTCTGTTGTATGCCCTGTGATTCTGTTGTTGTTGTGGAAATCCAGACATGGTGTGTCGGGTAAAATAAACTGAAGTAAAATGAGCTTTACACTGAGATCTTATGTTTATTGGGCTAGGAGTGAGGCTGTGTTTACTGTCTGTTTTAGCGGCAGGTTTCAAATGCTAAAATCCTTCTGACTTTCTTGCTTTTTCTTCCCTATTGTCTTTGCATTTCCCCAGACACTTCGTCTTAAATAAGGTCTGAGATGTGCAGTTTTATGCATACTGAGGTGGTGGAAGGAGGGAGAAGGGAAGGCATTCTGTGGGTGTACGACTGAGTCTCCATCTCTTAGTGAATCTTTGTCCTTGGGCTGTGACCTTCACAGGGGCTTCTCAGTGTCTCCTCTACTTTAGGTAAGACAGAAAGTCAAGCAGGATCTAGCGTTGGTTCATCTCAAACTCCGTCGTCTTGATTAGGCTCTAGTAAAACCCAAGATGGTTAGGCTCTGAATAAAGAGTTTCCTTTGAAGGCAGGATTTTGTTAAGGAGACCAAAAGTGCTTGGAGTATATTTTAAAACGGCTCCTTTCCCCTTCCCCCTGCACAAAGGGATTTTTCTTCCGTCTTTACCCTAAGAACCTGATGAACATTTGTCTTCTTCACATCCAACTCTAGATTGTGCAAGAGTTATGCATTTTCTTTTTCTCAGGTCAGTTACACTATGATGAAACGCCAGACCGTTGGCTTTGGTGAAATAGCATCTTTTGAGAGCAGGCCATGTTAGAAACTGAATGTTCTTGGCATATTTCAAAGTGGTTACTGTCACAGCCTCTCCTCTCTGGAAGAACAAAGGTATTTTCTTCCAGTCTGCACTTGGAGAATCTGGTAGGGCTCTTGAAGACGAAACTCACAAAAATGAGTATGAAGGCTCTTCATAAGATGAGGCGCCCTGGCGTTTTAATCTCTCAGGCTTGTTCACACTGAGCCGCCAGCAATTTGTTGATCGTGTTTTAAGTTTTCCTACCCAGGTACTGGCTCCAGCAGCAGGTTTCTGCTCCAGGATGTTAAGATCCTCTTCAATTCAGGGGGAGGTACTCTGCTTTGTGACCTCAAAGGATGGATCCAAGAAGCGTTTTTAATTTCCAGGATTTTTAGCTTTTTTCTAAGGAATAATGACTTCTAAGATTCTTCTATGTAAGACCCAAAATAAATATTTATTTTCCACATTCTTTTTTACCTACACCTTGTTTATATAATACAATACCAAAATATTAAATATAAAAGGGTGGTTGGAAAGATGTTCCTGTTCATTCAAATTACAAATTCTGCAGTTTTGAGAAAGCCTGAGATGCTTATGTCAAGCAGAAATATGCCTCATTAATTTTTCACGGCTAAAATTATCTATGGATCTTTGTGAAGATTTCTCTGGCATCAAACACTAAAATTTTAAGATTTCTCTGGGATAAAACACTAAAGAAATTATAAAATACATAATTATATATTTGTACAATTTATATAATTTTTATTTGCATATGTAAAATTATTTAATTATATATGTCTTGGATGCATAGTTTACTGGCCAATGTACAATTCTGCTGTTGTTTAATTAATTTAATTTAATTTAATTTATTTTTAAACTGCTGAAAACCAAAGACAGAGAAGATCCTTAAGGTGACCACAGATACAATACAAATTACACAGTGAAGAAAAAATGTATAAGAACTGCAGGTTTCTCATTAGAAATTATTCAAGCTAGAAATATATGGAGTTACATCATTTAAGTGATTAAAGGAAAAAAAAATCATTCAAGTCAAAATTATATATTCAGTCAAAATATCTTGCAAATGAAAAAATACTTTCTCAAACAAAGAGAGAATTAATGGCAAGAAGAACAGCATTAAAAGAAAAGTTAAAGGAAGCTCCTCAAGTAGAAAAAATACTCTAGCTAACATAACTTAGACCAAAACAAAAAATGAAGTACATTGTGCATTGTTATTGAAAAAGGTACTGTGGGACAACAAGCAGTCTTTTCTAGATACAGACATAGAAATACAGTGATTTGTCTAACAGAGTGACTCCATGTTTGGTCATTGAAATAAGTGTTTAATGCAGTTCTTTTTTTAACATTTAATTTTTTATTAATGTTTTCTATCTTCTCTGTCTTATTGTTATGGATCTGGGGACCTCTGGTGTTCTCTCATACAGAATTTCCACCATGGTCTTACCAATGCTTTGTGTAAAGGAGACATACAGGACTTGGGCATTTGCAAGTATTTGTAATTTGTATTACCCTAAAAATTATAAGGTCACTCTTCAACTTACTGGCGAGGTCCAGTTTTCTATTTTTTAAGCAACATAACTGCTTCTCAAGATTATCTCTTATAGTGAGTATTTATGTTTGATTTTCAAATCCTCAAGATGGCCTAATAGTCATTTTTTAGATTAAGCACTGTTTCATTTTTTCTTAGAAAGATATATAACCGCACCAATCTCTACTTGCCATTGAGGAGTTAAATAAGAAGTAAAGTCTTCTCAGTCTTAATATTATCTGAAAATTAATTATAAAGACCACTTTGCTGTACAATAACCATAGACTTTACAATACTCAAACATATAAAATGTGCTTTTGTTGCTTATTGCAAATATAGATCATTTAATAAGTGGGAGGCCTTTTCTCAAGTCTATGAAGCATGCTGAAAATCTTTTTCCATCCAACAGCTCTGAGTTTCCACATTAGCTGTAGGTGATGTGTAATGGACCAAGGGTAAGAATAAGACAGTTTTGTGATACTGACCACATCAGTGGCCAGGCAAGGCATCTGTTGGGAAAAAGCTTGCTCTAGAGACTTTACTAAAAGCCACTCCTGTTACTGTTGTCAATGTGTCTTATCAGTAGAGAAAACGGATCTTTAATAGGGAGAAGGTCACATTTGAGGAGCCATGTTTCATTTATGTGTTCACTCACTTCTTCACTCTACCAAGTGCATGCTGACTCAGTCTGTGTTGTTTGCTGGGGATAAGGAGATGAGTGCTGATCGGTGTCTGGAGCAGCTCAGAGACCATGGAGATACCCAAAAGAGAAAGTTTAGAATAAATTACAATCCCTATGATGGAGGAAATCCCAGGAGACTGGGAGAACACAGTGGATTGAATTGAAGGGAAAAAATAGTCTTCACAAAGCAGATAGCATCTCAAGGTCACATTTTAATGAGAAAGAGAACTATATTCCAGGCAAAAGAACAAGTGTGGGCCAAGGCTTGGAGACTGCAAATAACCCAGTATGGCTTGAGTATGATTGAGGGATATAGGCAAGGGTATTTGTGTTTCTAAAATAATAAAAAAATGAACATACTTATGTATATATAAGTTTGGGAAGTAGCAAAAGTGTTGTTGGTAAGTAGGGAAGAATTCAATGGGTTGGATGAAGGCTTTTAGCAAATAAGGAGCAGATGCACTTAACATAGGCTTAAAGAAAGTCAACCATCATAAAATAATCTTGTCAGCTTCCACTAAGAAACATTTCACTAGATTTTCACCTAGTGATAAAAAAAGAAGGATGGTTAAATAAGATTGGCAGAAAAATAACATTTAACAGGTACCACATTGCATATCTACAAAACAACACACGTGTGGCCGATCCAATGGATAGTTTATTGCCTTTGCCCACACGTGCTTTGAATTCCAATTTCAAAGAAAACAGGCAGTGGCTATTACACAGAGTCGGTGATTGGCAAGAAAAAAATAGTGAGGAATTGTGGAGAGGGGGTAAGGATCACATGTCATCCAACAGAGGAAGAAACTCACATGAAATTCCGACAGGGGTCAAAGAGCTGGTATCCTAGGACAAAAATCGAGAGGAAGAAAATTAAGATGTAGATTGACTGAGAGTAAAAAAATATTAAAGATGAAGTCAGAGAAAGATTGTGAACATCAAGAATGTGCAAATGGATCAATTTCAAAAGATTCAAAAAATGGTGAAATTTAAGGTGGTTTTCTCAAAGAAGTTTTACCAATTTACTGAGGATAATGGCTCAGTGTGAGAGAAAATGGGATGATTTTAAGATATTTAATGCAGAAAAGAACTAACAGATTCATCTGAACTAGCAGGAAAACCTCTGTCTCCGTTTTTCTGAGCTGATACCCGTGCACATCACAGCTGCTTCATTTTCCATTCAAGCCTTCAGGCTTTGTTCCTGAATTTCAGATTTTCGGTTCTCCACTTAACACAGTGCCTCCTTACCTTCCATGCCTTTCACAAATACTGACTCCTGAATTACAAAATAATAAGAATAATAATAAAATAGGCCGGGCTCAGTGGCGCAGACTATAACACTAGCACTTTGGGAGGCCGAGGCAAAGGGACTGCCTGAGCCCGCGGTTTCTAGAGCAGCCTGGGCAACCTGGCGAGACCTTTTCTCTACAATAAATAAAAAATTAGCTGAATGTGGTAGCACGCGCCTGTAGTTCCGGCTACTTGGAAGGCTAAGGCAGAAGGATCACCAGAGCCCAGCAGGTCGATGCTGGGGTGGCTATGAGCACGCCACTGCACTCCAGCCTGGGTGATGGAGTGAGACTCCAATTCAAAAAATAAAATAAAAAAAAATATTTTAAAAACTAGAGACTACATACCTGTTCTGCCCCATTTCACTGCAACCTTCACATTCTCTCCCCTTAATATTCACCCACCACAACCTGCAAAGGCATTATCTCCACCTAAAAATCTCTCTCAAGTGCACATTTGTATCCCAACGGAGTCACTTGCCTCTTGTCTTCACCACTATAGTAACCTGTGCCTACCTCTAACAGCCCATACCTCATGTGGCAATGTGTTATGACTTTGCTTGCACATGCAAGGCTCTCCCCGTGGACCGTAAAACCTGGAGACGGTGAGCAGCACCTTGCTCACCTTGTTACCCCAGTACATGACGTTACTTGAGAAATATTTGTTGGACTGAACTCCATGGGTATATTCCCATGCTCTGTTTATATTTGTGGGTTTCCATCTGTTTTTGTTCCTGCTAAAGTAATAATGAGAGCTAATATGTATTGGTCACTCATATTCAGTATATTTAACACAATAATCTTGTAAGTTTCACATGATTATTTCCATTTTACTGATGAAGATGAAAGGAGTTTTCATATACTGCTTAGAGTATGAAATCCTTGTGTATGATCACAGGGTGTCTCACTCTAGAGCCATTTATTCATATTTGCTGTCCATGGCATGTCACCACTCACCACCAGAGGTAACCGCAGCCCACAAAAGGGCAGTGATTCTCTCTGGTACTAGGAAGAGTGAGATGTGCGAATATTTCAGTAAAAGGGATGTGTGCTTTAGTAAAAACTGCTCAGGCGGCTTTGAAACCCACTGGATACAGGGTGAAGACTTTGCCTCATCTCTGCATAGAAAATCACTGCTTGTGCTGAGATACAAAAAGATATAAAGAAGAGTGGAAAAATTCTAGCTCATTGTGTTGATTTCAAAAGAGTAACTTCACTAAGTGATGCCGGCAAGGTCAACAATCTTACCAGAAAATGTGTCAATTTCTCTTCCTGTTTCCTGAGTTGAGAAAAATAAGAACATGACCTTGGTAATCAAATGGTTGGTGGATACTTAAGTGGTAAGAGGCTGGGCCCATCAATTGAGATGTAGTCACATAGGCGACACACAGAAGTTATAACTGGTCATGTCCTGTCTTTAAAGTAGGATGGGTCGGGTGAGATTGCGCAAAATACCATGACTCGCAACCTTAACAGGCATTTGGCCATCACTAACCACAGAGAAAAGCATAATGTATTCCTGACTTAATGCTCCTTTCTTTACTATGAAGATTTTCCAATGCAGGTCTGAAATGGCACCACCAGTTTTAGAAGAATCATTAAAAATAAAACAGAATATCTATTTGAGAAAAATAATTCCAGATTTCTAAGTGAAGCTGAATTCAAGTGCCACATTGAACACT
>CAUYQG010004836.1:0-81232 GCA_963574415.1 Tarsius wallacei
GGTTTGCTAGGATCTTGTTGAGAATTTTGGTATGTATGTTCATCAAAGATATTGGCCTTTAGTTCTCTTTCTTTGTTGGGTCTTTACCTGGCTTGGGTATCAATGTGATGTTAGCTTCATAGAATGATTTGGGGAGAGTACCATCTTTCTTAATCACCTGGAATACTTTCAGTAGGATTGGTATCAGCTCCTCCTTAAATTTCTTATAGAATTCTCCTGGAAAGCCATCTGGTTCAGGGCTTTTTTTTTTTGCAGGTAGTTTTCTTATTACATAGTCAATTTCCTTGATTGTTATTGGTCTATTTAGGGTCTCGATTTCTTCTTGTTTCAACCTAGGCACGTTGTGTGATATCAGAAATTCTTTTATTTCCTTAAGGTTTTCCATTTTGTTTCCATACAAGTGTACATAGTAGTCTCTAATGATCTTTTGTATTTCTTCAGGGTCAGATGTGACTTCATCTTTTGTGTTTCTGATTGTATTTATTTGAGCATTTTCTCTTTTTTTCTTGGTCAGTCTAACTAAGGGACCATCGATCTTGTTTATCCTTTCAAAGATCAAGGTTTTTGTTTCATTGATTGTTTGTATTATTTTTTATTTTCAATGTCCTGGAATTGGGTTTTTATTTTGGTGATCTGGATTCTTCTGCTGCAGTTAGGGTTTTGGTGGTCTTGCTTTTCCAGCTTCCTAAGGTGACTTGTTAGGCTGTTGATTTGTGATCCTTTCATTTTCTTCATGTGCGTTTGTAGGGATATGAATTCCCCTCTTACTACAGCTTTCATGGCATCCCAGAGATTTTGGTAAGATATCTCTTCATTTTCATTTGTTTCCAGGTATCTTTTAATCTCTGTTTTGATTTCATTGTTGACCCAGTAGTTGTTTAGCATCATGCTGTTTAGTGTCCACATCTTTGTGGGTTTGGGGGAAGCTTGTTGGTGTTGATGTTTATTTTTATTCCACTGTGGTCTGAGAAGGTGCATGACAAAATTTCGATCTTTTGAAATTTGTTTATGCTTGATTTAAGGCCAAGTATGTGGTCGATCTTAGAATACATTCCATGCGGTGCAGAGTAGAATGTATACTCTATGGTCATTGGGTGGAGTGTTCTGTAGGTATCAATTAAGTCCATTTGGTCAAGAGTCACATTGAGGTTCCGGATCTCTTCGCTGATTTTTCCTCCTGATGATCTGTCTAGGGTTGTGAGTGAGGTATTAAAGCCCCCAGTTATGATGGTGTTAGAGTCGATATCTTTCTTTAGTTTTCCCAGAAGCTGCTTTATGAAAGTTGGTGGTCCTATGTTGGGTGTATATATGTTTAGGATAGATATTTCTTGTGACGGAGTGAACCTTTTATCATTATGTAGTGGCCTTCTGTATCTTTTTTAATTTTTGATAGTTTAAATGGTATTTTGTCTGAAATTAGGATTGCGACTCCTCCTTTCTTTTTCATTCACCTGAAAGTTTGTTTCCCATCCTCTTACTTTGAGTCTGTGTGTGTCCTTTCTAGTGAGATGGGTCTCTTGAAGGCAGTATATTGTTGCATGGTGACATTTTATCCATTTTGCCATTTTATGTCTTTTCAGTGGTGCATTTAGTCTATTCACATTCAGGCTAATTATTGAAATGTGAGAGTTGGTTCTTATCATAGAGTTCTTATAGAGTTGTTGTTGTTCCACTTGGTTTGTTATTTTTCTTTTGGTTTTGAGGTTGGTTCATGTGTATTTTATTCTTTTCCCTGTATTCTTGTGAAGAACGTTGTTCTTTTTTGCTTTTCTTCTGTGTTTAGTGCTCTCTTAAGTGTTTCATGTAGAGGTGGTCTGGTGGCAGCGTAGGTTCTTAGGGGTTGGGTATCTGGGAAATATTTTAATTCTCCCTTGCTGATGAAACTTAGCTTGGCTGGGTAGGTTATTCTTGGTTGAAATTGTTTATCTTTTAGGACTTTGAAGCTAGGGCTCCAAGCTCTCCTAGCCTGCAGGGTTTTTGTAGGTAAATCTGCTGCTATTCTAATTGGTCTTTCATGGTAGGTATTTGGCGTTTTTCTCTTGCTGCTTTTAGGATTTTTTCTTTTATACCTACTTTGTTTATACGAATTATTATGTGTCTGGGAGTTGGTCTTCTCATTTGTTGTCTTGCAGGGGTTCTCTGAATCTCTTGTGTTTGAATTTTTTCATCACTGATTAGATAAGGAAAGTTTTCTTGAATAATCTCATGGAAAGTTTGTTCCAGTGTGGTCTCTGTCTCTTTTTCTGCCTCAGGAAGGCCAGTTACTCTTAGGTTCTGTCTCTTGAAGTAATCACTGATTTCTTGAAGGTTTTGTTCTGTCTTTTTAAGCTTGTTTTCTGTGTTTTTAACAGTTTGGGTTAGTTCTATATTTTGGTCCTCAAGCTCTGAGATTCTTTCTTCTGCTTGGGTAATTCTGCTTTCCATGGTTATCAGTTTGTTATTTATTTCATTCACAGTATTCTTTATTACTGTTAACTCAGTTATCAACTCCTTCCTAGTTTCTTCTTGTCTCTCCTCAATTCTTTTTAATCTCTCCACTAATATCTTGATATCTATGTTTGTAGTGTGAGACCAGTCATTCTGGGGGCTCTTCATTGTTTGCATTCTGAAGTCAGTTTTCTCAGTGTCTGCCCTCCCAGGGTTCTGGGAGAGACCCATATTCTTCTTTCGGTTTTTCTTCATATGTGTGGATTTTTCTCTGTCTCCCCCTTTCCCTCCCCTACTTTAATTCTGTTTTTCAGGGAAGGTAGGATTGCTTTTGCTTCGCTTGTGCAATCTCCTGTTTTTCCTTATGATGGTCCTCTGGCTTGTTCACTTTTGAGGCTGGAGTGTGGGCTGGAGGCTGTACATTTTACAGTTTTGAGGTTTAATTGAGGGGGAAGCTGTGATTCAGAATCTATCTGCTGATTCCAGCATCCACCAATAGGTGTATGGGCACACTGGAACCTATTTCCCACTGCCTTACATTCTGTCTGTACAGCAGGATGTAGGTTTGGTCCCTGGAACAAAAAGAGGTATGAAAGAGGAAAATCATGGAGGAAGGGGGGTCAATAGGTAGTTAGAAAGAGAGGAAAGTGAGACGGAAAACAGACATACATACCAACTAACAGGTGAAAAAGAGACACAAGGCCCGAAAAGAGTGAAAAACACACACAAAATTCCCTAAAGCATACTGGTAATCACACAAAGACAGTCCAATAAAATCATGCTTTCTGATGTGTTTTCCCCAACACAAACAGATAGTGTAAGTCAAAAAACAAACAAAAGTGAGCAAAACAAACAGACAAAATGGTAAAAGCAAAAGTCAAAATAAGAAATCAGACTAGCTCTGGAATCTTTCCTGAGTGTCTAAAATCTCTTCAGCTCTCATCGCCAGCCTCTCCTCTTTGCTTTCATTGCAGGCAGCTAGATTTACTCACAGCTTGGGTTTGTTCTCTTAGTCTGCTGTGTGAGAGGTCTGCCACACTTAGTTGCCTGTGTCTGATTCAGCATAGGGGAGGGGATTTGTCTCCTGTTTAGTGATGTTACCTTCAGAGCCGAAGTGGAGGATACTTGTAGGTGGGCAGGGCAATGCAAATCTCTGCCTGGAAAATGGCTGAGGTGGGCAGCTCCTCTTTCGCGGATCCTTTTCTCTGGTTGTCTGGGTCCCTGGGCGATCCACTATGATGGACTGTGGTGGTGTATGAGGCACCAGGGATCAGCTGCTCAGCTGGGCACTGGATCTGGTGTGCCACCAGCAGGCTGCAGTGGAGGAGGGAGCCGGGAGCTCCCTCCTCTGGAGTTGAGAGCTCCCGATCAGCACCTCCTTAAGATATGCTGTTCCGTTACACAAGCATGGGGTCGTATGCTGGGTGCCTCAGCCAGGGTGGGCCCAGAGCTCCAGAGCTCAAAAGGGCAGGTGGTGAGCAGTGAGAGTGGCTTTGGGCCCCTCACAGGGTACTTCAGCCAGAAATGGAGCTGGTATCCCTGAGGGGCAGACGCCTAGAGCCTCCCTGGGTGACCAGCTGCTAGGTGCTGGGTGCTGGGTGAAACAATGTAGCGGGGGAGGGAGCCGAGATTCGAGATTCCTGTGGGGCTGGCGGGAGTCACATATAGTGGAGCAGCAGTGGTGGGGGGGTGGGGGTGGTTTGCAATATCCAGCCCTGCGTGGGACCAAGGGTCCCCAGGCCTCGGACTGGTGTGGCTGGCAGTGGGCAGGGGGATGGGGGAAGGGTTTTATGATTCTTAAGATGATTTCGTTACTTAGAGTGATAAGCTACTGCTGATTTATTTGTTGGAAATTATGAATTGTTTTTGCTGACTTGGAAACCAATAAGTAGCACTCCTGCTAATATTTTCTGGAACATTTTTGTTTTGATGATCCATTTAAAATGTATCTCCAATATTATTGGCATTTTAAGTTTTCATTATGCATAATTGTATCTGATATCTAGAAAACATAACATAGCCTGAGAAACTATCCTCTGGAATCTGACTGGTAAGAATCATTTCACTCTTTGGCCCCCAAGTGACTGGGCCCCATGGATAGCACAATAGATTCTGCAAATAGGTATAAGTTGGGCAGGATAAAATTGTGAAGTTGGAAAAATGTATCATTCTCACTACCTTTAACTTCCCCACATGGTGTTTCATTTGACTCTCCACTTTTCTTATAACATCTTGTTATCACTGGCAATTTTCTGTCTTTCACTTTTAACTCATTGGAAACTCTTCTCCTAAAAAAGAGAAGTTAAACTGTATGTTAACTCTATGTACATTTGAAACCAGGTTTATTGCAAAATAAGACACAGGTACAGAAAATCACCCAAAAACAAATGTGTGGCTTGATGAATTACTGTAAGGTAAATGGCACCCGTGTCAAGAAAAATAGCTTTTATACCCACCCAAGAAGCCTTTTTTATTTATGCCATCCCAATGATAACTCCCTCCCTCCTGCCATTATTCTGACTTTCATTGTAATGATTTCCTTCCATTTTCATTTTTATAGTTTTATCACTCAAATATATACTTCAACATTCTAGTCTACATTTTGAAAAGTTTGGTATGTCTTTTAAGTCTTTTTAAAATTTGTGTCTTCCTCTTCCATCTCTTTCATTTTCTTACAATGTATCTGTTGAGGAACATAGGAAATTTGATAGGTAGAATATCTGAGTTTGGAGTTTAATGATGCTGTTTTTGTGCCGTTTAACATGTTCCTTTGTCACGAGTATTTCTTGCACATTGTCTGCTAAATCAAGAGGGTGGATCTGACTCACAGTTGATCCATTTGACAAGATTATACATAGTATTTGGAATGGTTATAGGAGAATATGATGTCTATCTCTTTTTTTTTGTAATTTTAAACACCATTGATATTTAATGTATGTAACAATCATTCATTGACCATTGTAAATGGCATTTTCTAATTTTATCATTTTTATTAGAGTACTTTTATAAATAGATACTTCACCCCATATCCTATTTGATTACCTGGTAGAGAAGGTAACATAGGAAAAGTTGGATGATGCTTGTTCCTCTTCCTTTATTTACTAGTTTTCAAGATAACAAATTAATTCTCTATTGTCTGAAGGAGACTAGTTTTTAAAATTTTATGAACATATATATTTAGACATCCTTGATAAATTTCAATTCATTGCAAACTGTATCATTGTTGAAGTTAATTTACTATATGATTAACTAATTTTTATGTGGTTAGATAGTCTTTATTATCTAGTTAGGAATAGTTTCTTCAGTAACTGAGTACTTTTTTGATAGATTTTTATTCTTTTTCCTCTTCATTTTCAACTACAGATTGTAAATTTCTTTATCCTATTATTATAATAAAAGACATGTTTGTTACAAAATAAAGCAGAAAACATAAGAAAGCGTTAAAAGGGAAAATAAAACTTAGTCATAGTTCCACCACCCAATACAAACCACTATAACATTCTGGTAAATAGTCTTTCAGAATTTTATATGTATAGAAATAAAATTTTACCCTTTTGTTTGTCTGTTTTTATTATTTATTTACTTTAAATTATTATGAATATATACCTGTTATACATATTTATGGAGTACATGTGGTATTTTGATACAAACATATAATATATAATGATCAAACCAGGATAATTGGGAAATCCATCACCTCAACCATTTATCATTTTATTGTGTTAGGAACATTCCAGTTCCACTCTTTTAGTTATTTTGAAATGCACAATATATTATTGTTAACTATAATTACCCTATTGTGCTACTATGCACAAAATCTTATTCTCTCTAACTCTATTTTTGTGCCTGTTACCCACCCCTTTTGCCTTCTTTATCCCCTCTTCCTACTATTTTTTCCAGCCTTTAGTAACCATCACTCTAATCTGTATTCTACAAGTCTTTTTTTAGTTCCCACATCTAAGTAGGAACATGCAATATTTATCTTTCTAAGCCTAGCTTATTTCACTTAATATATGACCTCCAATTCTATTCATATTGTTGCAAGTAACAGGACTTCATTCTTTTTTTATGACTGTATAACATTTCATGTGTTATACACTACATTTTCTTGATCCATTCCTCCATTGATAGACACCTAGGTTAATTTCACATCTCAGATATTGTGAGTAGTGCTGCAGTAAGCATGGGAATGAAGATGCCTCTTGATATACTGATGTCCTTTCTTTTTGCCATATACCTGGCACTGGGATTTCTGGATCATAGTTTTATTTTTATTTTTTGAGGCGCCTCCCCATATAATTCTCTATAGTGACTGTACTAATTTACATTCCCACCAACAGTATATAAAGGTTCCCCTTTCTCCATATCATCAGCATTTGTTATTGCCTGTCTTGCCAATAAAAGTCATTTTTAACTGGGGTGAGATATCTTATTGTCGTTTGTATTTCTTGGAAGACTAATGATGCTGAGCATTTAAAAATATACTTGTTGGCCATTTGTATGTCTTTGAGTAATGTCTATTCATATTTTTTGCCCATTTAAAAATTGGTCCTTGTTTTTTTCCTTACCTTGTTTTTGTCCTACTTGTTTTTTTTTAACCAAATTGTTGTAGTTATTATTTTTGATAGATTTATCTTTTACTCTCTTTACTAAAGATATGATTGTATGACACACCACAATTACAGTATTAGAACATTATGAATTTTCTGTGTACTTACTTTTACCAGTGAGTTTTATACCTTGCATTATCTCCTGCTGCTTCTTATATATTCTGGTAACTGATTTTCTCTAGTGATATGTTTTAATTTCTTGTTTTTTAATTTTTTGTGTATTTGTTATAAATTTTTGCATTGTGGTTACCATGAAACTTGCAAATAACATTACTAATTGTTTTAAATCGATGGTAATTACAATGAATAAAAAAAGCAAAAAAAAAAAAATCTAAAAATCTCTATATTTTAACTGTTACCCCTGCTTTTTGACTTTTTTGGGTCATGAATTATAGCTTTTAATATTGTCTATCTCTTACTAAATTTTTGCAGTTATTATTTTTTAATAGATTTGTCTTTTGCTGTTTCTACTAAACAGTGTATGATGCACCACAATTACAATATTAGACTATTCTGAATTTTCTGTGTACTTACTTTTACCAGTGAGTTTTATACCTTCAATTATTTCTTGTTGCTCATTAACATTGTTTTCTTTTGATTGAAGACCTCCCTTTAGCATTACTTTTCAGATAAGTCTGAGATTGCTAAAATTCCTCAGTTTTAATTTGTCTGAGAAAGTATTTTTCCTTCATGTTTGAAGGATAATTTTGCTGGATGTAATATTCTAGGTTAGAAGGATTTTTTATTTCAGTGCTTTATATATGTTACTTCATTCACTCCTTTTCAGATTTTTACTGAGAAGTCTGCTGCCAGACATATCAGAGCTCCTTTACATGTTATCTGCTTCTTTTCTTTTGCTGCTTTTAGGATCCTTTCTTTATCTTTGACCTTTGAGAGTTCGATTCATATATACCTTAAGGTAGTCTTATTTGGGTTGAATCTTCTTGGTTGTTCTTTGATCTTCTTGTATCTGCATATTCATATCTTTCTCTAGGTTTGGAAATTTCTCTGTTATTATTTTTTTGAATAAGCTTTCCATGCTAATTTCTCTCACTCTCCATTCTCTTTAAGGCCAACACTTTAGGTTTGTCCCTTTTAGGTTATTTTCTAGAGCTTAAAAAAATGCTTCATTCTTTTTCTTGTCCTCTGATTGTGTATTTTTATATAACCTGTCTTTAAGTGCACTACATTTTAATTCTGCCTGAAAAATTATGCTGTTAAGAGACACTGATGCAGTTTTCATTTTGTAAACAGACTTCTCAGCTCAATTTTTTTCCATTATTTTAATATCTTTATTCAGTTTTTCTGATAGAATTTTGAATCCTTTCTCTGTGTTTTCTTGAAGTTCATTGAGTTTCCTCAAGGCAGCTATTTTTGAATTCTCTGTCTGAGAGGTCACATACCCTCATCATTCTGGGATTGGTTGGCAGTGCCTTATTTAGCTCATTTAGTGAGATTATGCTCATTGGATGTTCTTAATGCTTATAGATATGTACCAATGTTTGACCGTTGATGAGTTAGGTATTTATTCCAATCTTCACAGTCTAGACTTGTTTGTATACAACTCTCTTGAGAGGACTTTCTGAGAATTCAAAGGAGACTGAGTGCTGTGACTTAAGCCTAAGATCACTGATGCCATTTCAGTACTACAGGATACCCTGAGCCTAGGAATGCTGTGACTCTTGCAGACTCGTAGATATATAGCTTCACTGGACTTGGGGAAGATAAGAGAAAATTCCTTGGATTACAGGTCAAGTCTCCTGCCTTCTTTCCTTGCTTCCTCCCAATCAGAAGGCATCTCCCTACTGGGCTTCCTGGAGTTAAAGAAGGGGTGATGCAAGCACTCACGTGGCTAACTACCACTGGTACTGCACTTGATCACATCTGAAGCTCAGGGTCTCCTAGATTAGCCCAGTATTGGAACTTGACTAAGGTCCATGGCCACTACTGACTGACTGCCAATGACATTTATTCAAGACCCAAAGCCACTTTAGTTAGCAGGTAGTAAATCTTACCAGGACCATGTCCATCCCATCAGGACATCCTATTCTCTTCTGGCCCACGGTGTGCCTGAAAACACATTTAAGGAACAAAAGCCTGGAATCAGGGTTTCTAGAATCTGCCTCATGCTTTATTGTTCTGTGGCTGAACTGGTACCCACGTTTCAATACAATGTTCTCTGTACTTTTCCCTCTCCTTCCCCAAATTGGAAAGATTCTCTCCTAGAGCAGTACTGGCTGGAGTTGGGAGAGGGGTGATACAGACACTTTTATGTAAGCGGTACCCCAAGTCTACTGCTTGTACCCCAAGTCCATTGCTTCCAAGACCAGAGCGGCACCAGGGCTAGCACAAAGACAATAGACCAGAGTGGAAGGAGTCTCTTCTAGAGCAATACTGACTAGAGTTGGGAAAAGGGTGATACAGGCATTCTCATGGCCACCACAGCTGGTATTGCACTGGGTTGTACCTCAAGTCCACTGCTTCCAAGACCAGAGCAGCACCAGGGCTTTCACAATGATAGCAGTCCTTGTGGCCTGATTGCTACTTCAATTTATTCAGGGACCCAAGCCACGTTAGTCAGCCAGTAGTGAAGCTGCCAGTTTGAGCTCCTCCTGCTGGAACAGAGGATTTCTCTATAACCTAGGACTGAACTAAATGCTCCCTCCATGGGCATTGGAAAAAATTTTGTCCTGTATTATGTTTTGCTATCACAGCACAATGCTGAGTGCCAATGCAAAGTCCCACACTCATTTCACTCCCCTTCCCTCAAGCACACAGATTCTCTTTTCTGTGCTGCCTATGGTTGGGGAAGGGTGGTGCAGGCAATGTGAGACAGTTCTTCCTACTTTCTTCAATACTTTTTTCCTTATTGTTTTGATAACACTAGGTACCATAATTCCTAATATTTTGGTTCTTATGAAGGTGACTTCTTGCAAGGTTGGTTGTTCAGTTTGGTGTTTCTGTGGGGGAATGATCCCTGGAAGGTCCTATTTGGCCACCTTGCTGTTACTTTTCCCTGAAATCTTACTCTTTATTCTACTTTGTACCTTTTTATAATCTAAATATACATGATAAATATATTTCCATGTGAATTAATATAGATTGTATTGTCACTTTTAATACATGGATATTAAAGAAGAGATATATTGTTCCTATTTTTGCACTGAAAATAATGCCACTGAATCATTGCCTAAAATAATGCTACAAGAAACAATCACTTTTGTATTAGAGATGCAAAACATCTCTGACCTGTCCATATCGCTTTATGAATTTCTAATGAGCAGTGGAATAGAAGGTCTTGCATCTGCCGCCTACCTACCCCCATAAATGGAGGCTTGATCTAGGCTTCCATAACATGTGGCTTAGCTCAAAGAGACGAGATAAATACTAGCAACCAGATTTCTTGCTCAACAATTTGGAACCATAAAACGGATAAACTGTTCTAGTCACTGATAATTGAGTTGGAGGCTGTACTAGCCACAGTTGACCACATGAAAACTAAGAATTAAGAAGAAAAATAGCAAGGCTATAGAAAAAGAAAAAAAGTGGAGCAGCCATACAGAGCACCTACTGTGTGCCACTCATTTTTCTAGCTGCTTGGGATGCATCAGAGATAAAGCAAATATCTCTGTTTTCATATAATACCCATGCTAGCAGAGAGATACATGAAACAATTGAGTGCTTTGGAAAGAAGTAAAAGGAGAGAATAACAAGGAAACTGGAAGCACAGGTTGTGGGGATGGGTGATCTGGTTCTTGTGAGATGAATGGAGAAAGCTTCTGCCTTGGTTTTGGCACCTTTCTAGAGTTAGTAATCCAAGTTGGCATAAATCCTTCCCAGTTGCACTTATTTATGGTATTTGGCTTTTACAGCCTTTAGGTATCCTTCAATATGTCTCCATTTTAATTTAAACTAGTTTCAATCTGTTTCTGTTCTTTTAAACTTTGATGAAAACATTCTTAGGCATTAATTTTTGGGCACTAATTTTTTTGTAGAATAATTTCCTATTAGAGGATTACTGGATCAATAAGAATGCATAGTCAAATTTCTTTTTCGCTGAATTTGCATTTGAGATTCCTAACTCTCATAATATTGAAAGAGATGAATAATAATCCATATAACATATTGCCAAACATATATCAGAAAAGGTCCAGTCAGGAGCCAGAAACCACATCAATAATTTGAATAGGGAAAGTTTGATATGCAGATTTTTGAATGAGATAAAAGTGGTTAACTATTAAAAAAGTTAAAGAGAGCTCACTAAAATGAACATAGGTGGCATCTGTAGAGAGTGACTACTATCCTATGGGCTATTACTTTAAGAGACAGGAGGGAGTGAACAAAAACTGGGCTTAGAGAAAAGTTCTGCAAGGCTGAGATTCAGACCTCTGAGCAGAGGGTATGGTTGACACTGGAATGTGCCGCTCACCACTACAGTGATGAGTGAGCTTGATAGAGACTGCTTACCTTTATAACTTGAGAGCCATCTCTGCCATGGTGAACCTCTGCTGAACTGCCAGGACAGTCACTGGCTGCTGGGACTTCTTCAAGTTCTTCCTACTCTAGCCTGGCAGTGTCATTCCTGGACTCCTGATTGGCCATGTCTAGCAGTGAACCAATTGGCAAAGAAAGAATTATAGCCTGCTCAGGGTAAACAAGGTGGATTTTGGAGTTGGGAGGTCATATATGGTCAGCATATTCTTTAAATCGATAAACAAAGTAGCTTTGATAGTAGAAAATAAGGCAAATAAATAAAAGAATCCTTTTGCTTTTCTCTACACCAAATATTGTATTTGGGCATAATCTTATTGGATATTAAGCTATTTTGAGCATGAGAAAATTTCTAATATTTTAAAAATTCCATCTTTGGGCTATAATTCTGTATCAGTATCTGGCAATGTGGTAGAATGGTTTGTTTCATCATTCAATTTTACCACCCAAGTGAAGATGAGATAGTGCTTGAGTCCAGAGAGAATTTCATTGATTTAAGTTTCATACTGTGTATTAATCTTGCTGTGAATGGTCTTTCCTGCTCATCAGATTCCCTATATACTGCCTACAATTGTTTTCCATGTATTACCTGCAAGCCTTTTTCAAATGCATTTGTCTCAAGAGAATCCAAAAGCTCTAGAAACATTTTTTTTTTTAGCGTGTATTTTAGTGGTTGCAATTTCAAGGTGCAGCAGCACCTGGTGAGACCATCACACTTCATCTGCTACCTCTTAGGGAATGTAGTAAATTATCCAATTAACTAGGTATTTTTCTGTATTTCTCTTCCTTTTTCATATTGCATCTGCTCAGCAAATTATACAAATACGAAGAAAGAAAAATACTCTAAAAGACTACAAGTGTTATTTATATAGAATAGTTATCACTGAGATTTTTTGATTAGCGAAAAAGTCACTCTTTTCCTATCACTCCTTATTTTACAGCCTAAGTTCAAACTCCTGTCATGACTCACATTATTAGGTTAGTCCACTAAATTGTCTCCCGGACTCCGTTCTTACCTGTTCCACCTCTGTCTTCTATACCTTCTTTCTGCATAATCTTTCAAGAAGTTTGATCTAGTTGCAAATCAGCTCTTCTTAGGAGTTAAAAATCCCCAATTGCTTCCCAGTGACCATTTTGCAATGGTCACGTCTCCATCTGCTCACCCCTTTTTATTCTTCACTTCAGTTTCCTGAACTGCTGTCTATTTTGCATGACTGCACTTTTTTTCCCCTAGTGGTACCGAGGTGGGAGTGAGAGCAGATCTTGTAAGATCTGGTAGGCCATGGTAAGGATTTTGGGTTTTATTCTGAATTGGCTGGGAAGTGAAACATTGTATAAAAGTATAGAGGTTGAGTCACATTGTTTGCTTTTATAGTGAAAAGTAAGTTACATGGGGACATGATATTTTATTTATTTATTTTTATTTTTAATTTTTTTTCCATTAACCCACGAAGACTTAGTAGACATTTTCTAATTAAAAATCTTGTTGCTTCTGCAGCAAAACCAGAAGTGCAACAATAGGCTAAACTGGTGTTTCGTCTTTTGGAGGTAGGAGATATACTGAAATAAAATAAAATGATGATTCTAAGAAAAATCAATGTATTCTTATCAAATCTCTGAAAATGAAAAAGGCCCACAATTTTTGCAACTCCTTGGAAAACAGTCTTCTAGTTTGTAGTAGATTTTGATTATGCATTAACCCATATTGCAAATCAAACTATTGCAATAGCACATTGTGTTTTTCTTGATCACTCTGTTTCTGAATACATGAACTCTATTTGTAATTTAAATTACTCTAAAAATTCATAGTGAAATCTTGACAGAGACAAAAAAAAAACACAGAAGTATGCAATTGTTTTCAGTATGAAATGAACTTTTGAAAAGAGATGATGTCTTTATTGTTTTATGGAATGAATTAGTGTGAAATTTACATAACTCGCTTGTAATTTAATGAGAATTCTGAAACTAATAAAAGTAAATAGGCTCTAATAAATCTTGACTTTTAACTAAAAGTCAAGTTTTATTTTTACTTAAAAAATAGAACAAATATTTGAAAATTACGAACATGTTTAGGATTAAAATGAAAGTCTATGCTAGAATTGTACGTGAAAATTAGGGAAGCCAACTGTGACTAAATAGTATCAGAGTTTATTCAGGAAAAGGTGGTGAAGTTATGGAATTCATCTTATAGTCTGTGACCCATTTCATCATCTAGTTTCTATATGAATTTCAGCACTGTGAGACTGAATTGAATCTATCTCTGAAGAACTACATTAATTTCTTTTTAATGACTGAGACTATTACGTGGTTAACATCTAAACTTGCCACATAAATTGATCAATAAAAATGGTTTCAGCTACATAAAACTGTACCAAAGCCATCGGAAGTGCATTAGAATCCAGTGGCAGCATAGATATCAATCCACACTCAACGTTTCTACTCAAAAATCTTACATGCAGTGCAAGAAGGTGGGGATGAAGATGGTCTCTGTGTTTGCTCAGAAGCATTGGCACCAGAAAAATAGGGGGAAGATGAACCAGAATGAAAGTTTTTCAGAAAATATTTTAAAATGTCCTTCTGCTATATTTATCATGCATTAAGTCTAGGTTATTCAGTTTTGGATATTTGATGTTTTGTCAAATACGAAATAATTATTTTCCGTTAAAGTTACATCAGACTCTAAATGCTTTTATGTTTCCCAGAATTTCATTTGAGTTCTAAAAGATGCTAAATATAGAACTAGATAAAAAGAAAGTATGTGAATAAGCATCCATCTCATGCATCTCCAGGTTTAGATGAAGCCCGCGTAATCCAACAAACATCATTTCACTGACAGTTCTTTCCTGGCATTCTTTGATTTATATGTCTTCTCAGAATGATCAAAGAACTTACTATTACACAAATAACAATGATTTGTGTAATGCTACATAGCCCATCCACTTAGAGTAATAACTTTTGAATAGGGCAGTGAATTTGGCTGGAGAGCAGAACTGACAGAGCGAAGGAAGCTTGTGTTTAGTACATTTTGATGTGACTCAAGCTCTGGTCAACTCCTGAATCCCAGGAGTCCCAGCCCCTTTCTTTACTATCCTCAGGCAAATCAGCCTGCCTAAGTGCTTTTGTTGTGATGTGTTCTAATCCTGGTATGTCTAATCCTGAGTGTTCCGTCCTTAATGTGCCTGGGAGAGTTTCAGAAAGAATTTGGGAATATAAGTTACTTTGTTGGGGGGAAGACGGTGGTAGTTAGGGCCTGACTTGTAATTTTTTTATCCTAGAGGTCATATTTTTCCTATGTCTTTTTAGAATTTCATTTGAGTTCTAAAACACTGGGACAGAAGATCTGGAAAAATTTTAAAATGGCACAAGCAAGTATTCTAACAAAGAGATGGTGAAAGTCAGCATCTGTGGAAAATAGTAATGGGAGATTCTTAAAAAGGGAATTACAATAGCTTTGTAAGAGAACAAGTAAGAAGATGTAAGAATAAGATTAATCAAAGGTCAAAGGAAAACAAGATAGGGAGAGATACTGAAGAAAATAGAGAAGGTAGATGAATGAGTGTTCCACTTATCTTCACATTAAGTAAAGATCGTGTGGCCATTTTCTACAACTCATGAATATGATATTTTCTGACAAGAAGATTTGTCTCTGATGCTAGAGGCCCTAATATGGGAAATGTTTAGACTTTCTCATTCTGCATTTTCTGAACATAGACGCTTCCTGTCACATGGCTTGGCCCTTTAGAGATGTTTTTGTAACTGCATTTCTTCTGCTAATCAACCCAGCAGGCCTTGGAGGTTATTAACACCGGCCTACATTCAAGGCCCTGAGTTGAAGCCCCAGGGTATCCAGTTGTGAAGAGAATCACAGGCGGGAGAAATGGCAGTGTTTCTGTCTTTTTACAGGGAAGAAATCATGCCTGTTAATTAAATGAAGAGTTTGAGAGGTGCTTGGAGAATTGTTTGTAGCTCTCCTGCCAAAAGAGTTTTCTTCGTCATGTCTTGGGAAGTCAAAGCTCCAGTTTAAGCTTTTCCTTTGTGAATTAGAGTTTGAACTCTTTTCATTAAAGAAAATCACATCTTTGCAATCAAATCACTAATTATAAATAAAAATCATAGATTTCAAATGTAGGTTTGGACTATCTACTCCTTTACTCTCAGCTCCAGGGAAATGATTCAGGAATTAAAAGTGGTGAAATGCATCATAGATAGTAGCCCAACTTTAAACTGTCATTTGTGTGATCTCTTCTTATTTATTATCT
Source organism: Tarsius wallacei (assembly GCA_963574415.1). NCBI lineage: Eukaryota > Metazoa > Chordata > Mammalia > Primates > Tarsiidae > Tarsius > Tarsius wallacei. The sequence continues at coordinate 15,788 of CAUYQG010004836.1, forward strand.
TTTGCAAACACTGAGGCTTGAAAAAGGCATTTGAAGGCAGCCAGGGCTCCAGACTTTGAACCTAGAACTTGTTTAGGCTGTTTGTTGCTGCGGAGTTGCTGGCTTGTTTACAACATATTGCCAATTTGTGCCTTAAGGACCGTGGAAGGACAGCTGTGCGATACTAAAATAAGTCTTATTCTGTTTGCTAAAAAATGGGGAAGAATTTGAATTTTGGAACCAAAGCTGGATTCAAATTTTTGCCTAACCTCTTTAGATTGTGTGACCCTAAGAAGGTTACTTACCTCTTCAATGCTTATTACATAGATGACAACTTTGTACACTGGTGTATCATCTGAGACATTGCCAGGCAGCTTGTAGACAACCGATAGATGATAGCTATTTTATTATTCAAACATCGATTAATAAAATATTGGGTGTGCCGCCTTGAATCAACTCTTAGAATCTAATGTTCACACGCAGCTCCATTCTTGAATCAGATACTTAAGAATTCAGACATTTGGAAGAGATGTTTTTATTCTGTCTTTAAATGATTTGTATGCAAGTTTTCATAGGCAAGGCATTAACTCGCATTTTGAGCATTCATTACTTCCAAGGTCATCTTATTTTCCTCCCTTTTCATTCCCCTTTTTAATTAGGAAGAACTGCATTTTGCTGTACTTTATTGTTCTCTACACTCTTGCATCTATTACAAGAAAGGCTGCTGGTTTCTTTTCCTTCATCCTCCGCCTTAGAACTCAGTACAAATGTATGTATAAACTCCCACCATCGCCACTCATGCAGTAGATTTATAAATTTTGTCCTTTATGATCTCTTTCTAATGAAGTCCGCCTTTACATTTAGAAACCCTACATTAAACCCCTTGACCTCTGGCTATTTTCACCTGCATTGGTATAAGTTGATCATTGTACAAAGTCACTTAAGATTATCTTTTAACTGACTTCTATTTCTTCCAGCTGTCTTATAACTTGGATTCTGCAGATACTTTTAAGGGCCAGGTTTCTTTCTATCTAAATACCTAAAACTCAAACAAAATTTCAAGCAGAATTATACTGAAGATGCTTCACACAAAAGTCATTTGTCTCTAATGTTGTAATCATCTAGCATGCTTTTCTCAAGCATTAAACATGTTAATAATGATGGCTACTTTTGCAGTTCTCTAAGAAATAGAATACAATGATAAGAAAACTAGTTTTGGTTAAGAAGGGGATGACAAACAATAGCCCACTGGCCAAATAGAGCCTATTCTCTGTTTCTACATATCTTTAGATCTAAGAACAATTTTTATGTTTTTAAATGGCTGGAAATCATTTACAAATAATATCTCATGATACATGAGAATGACATAAGACTCAAATTTCAGTGTCATAAATACTGTTTTGTTGAAACATAGCCATTCTAATTTGCATATTGTCCATGGTTGCTCTTCTGCTACAATAGCAGAGTGGAATAGTTGTGACAGATCTTATGGCCTGCAAACCCTGAATTATTTACTACTGACCCTTTATGGAAAGAGTCTACTGACCCTTGATTTAAAACTGTTTAAAAATGTTATTTACCTACTTTATGATTTATGTGATGTCTCCTAAGTATTTAAGCCTCTTCTATGTTATTAAGTAGTTTTGTCTCAGACCACAATATTAATTAGTGGCAGAGTTTGGGTCTCACTTATCTTATCAATATTTTAAATTTTAGTTAATGAGAGAACATTTAAAGAATATTCATGTTGGAAGAGAAATCTATATTTTTAAAATATATAATAATTTTTTATTTTTTATCTATTCAATAAGGACTTGTTCAGATCCAGGAGATTTTTCAAGGAATTTATGTGGGGTAATTTATTGGATTATTTATAATATAATAGATTAGGGATTAAGTAGATTCATGAAATGGCTGGTGATTAAATATAGAGTAAATCCATTTACAGATGTCATACACACATGCATAGTGAATTCAGCAGATGGAAGAGGATCATGAAAAGCAATTAACGTGGGAAAGAGTTAAAGAGTAGTATTCATTCTTCTAAATTTTGTGATGCATGATTTTAAATATTCAAAATGACAAATCAAACAAAATAAGACTGTTAGATATACTAGAATAAACCATTTTTATACCTTGATTGTTCTCTGTACTAATTACTGAATAAATGATATTCAATAAATGCTATCATATAATATTTTCCAGCATCAAACAAATGTATTGAAAATTCTCCAGGTAGAGGAATAATATTTGAAGAGTAAATGACTGACTGATTTTGTAATCAGATTTATAAATAAGAGATAAGCTTTGGCTGTTTTATAATCGAGCAATGATTATCTTCTTATGACTTACATTTAATTTTTTGTGGTATTAAAATATACTATGATTTAGCAACAGACTTTAAAAAAACCTTTCTATTAAGGATCACTTCAAACATATCCCAAATTAGAGAGAAAAACATAATATAATTAATCTTTTAGGTAGCTATCACCCAGTATCAGCAATTTTCATTTCAAGGCCAATCTTGTTTCATCTTTAAAAACTCCCACTCAATACTGGATGGTTTCAAATCAAGTGTCTGTAATGGTACCTATATATGTCTCCAAAGGGTAACTACTTAGAAAAAGATGGTAACATCACCACACCTAAAAACAATATAAGGATTTAAATGTAAGGCATGCATTTGAAACTTCTTGCTATGTTTCTTAAATTCATAATTTTACTCTCTTTCCTTCCACCATGCAATTTGTTTATTGAAGAATTCAGGATAAATTGTAGAATTTTTCCTATTGTGAGTTTTGCTGATTGTACCACACTGGTGTCATGCTCCCCTGACACTATATTTGCTGTAAAGAATATTTGAAGCCGGGCTCGGTGGCTCAACCTGTAATCCCAGCGCTTTGGGAGGCTGAGGTGAGTCGATTGCCTGAGCCGCGAGTTTGAGACCCACCTGGGCAACCTGGCGAGACCTCATCTCTACAATAAATCAAAAATTAGCTGGGCATGGTAGCAAACGCCTGTAGTTCCAGCTACCTGGAAGGCTGAGATGGAAGGATCGCCGGAGCCCAGCAGGTCGAGGCTGCGGTGGCCGGGAGTGGCCACTGCGCTCCAGTCTGGGTGACAGAGTGAGACTCCAACTCAAAAAAAAAAAAAAAAAAGAATATTTGAAACTAGAGTGTTGATCAAATTCAGGTTTAATTTTAGGACAGGAATATGGCATAGGCGGTTCCATCAGGAAACATGAATATTTGGCGCGTCAGCTTTTGTGATTTAGGGAGCTTGAGGATCATTGACTAGATTTATTATTTCATTGGGGTTATACTGTAGTTTTTTGATTCCTTCTTCCTTTATGAGTTAGAAAACCTCTGTAGGAGGAAACTTCCCCTCATTAATTATATGCTAACTCAAGTGCACTTTCTACAGGAAAAACATAATGTGATTTTTTTCCTAGCATTCTCTAAAAGTGAAGTATATATTTTTTATTTTTTTGCTTGTGCATCATTGTGAACTCACTGATTTAAGCATATATGAACTTTTAAACAGTTGCAGCAGTTATTCTTACTATTGCTCAAAATCTTCCATTTTTGTCCAGTGGAAGTTGTCTATACAATTTTAAACATATTTTTAAAATGTTCCCTTAATATATATCATGAGAGTTTGTGTGTGTGATTCTATGTAAAGTTTAAGTAGTTTTAATGTATTATCTTTATACATGCAGTGAATTCGACTCTACTTATCGTTATTCAACCAAGAATTAAAACTTTTTTTTTTTTTTTTGAGTTGGCGTCTCACTCCATCGCCCAGACTGGAGTGCAGTGGCCGCTCCTGGCCACTGCAGCCTCGACCTGCTGGGCTCCGGCGATCCTTCCGCCTCAGCCTTCCGAGTAGCTGGAACTACAGGCACGCACTACCACGCCCTGCTAATTTTTTGATTTATTGTAGAGATGAGGTTTCACCTGCCCAGGCGGGTCTCGAACCCGCGGGCTCAGGCAATCGACTCACCTCAGCCTCCCAAGGCGCGGGATTACAGGTTGAGCCACCGAGCCCGGCTAAGAATTAAAACTTTAAACTTGAATTTTGTGCCAAAGATATCAATTACCACGCTGCTTCTAAGGGGTGCACGGAGAAGTCGCATGATTGGCCTACCCTCAACTAGACTTCCTCCTTGCCTCCTCCTCCCCTCACCATTTTCTTCTTACCTGAAATGACTTTAATGAGTTTTCTGTGACTAAAAGGGCCTAAGAGAGGCAGAAATGTTCTTGTCAATAAATGCTTGATTGAAAAGATTTGGGTCTTTTTTTTTTAATTTTTAATTTTAAAGATGTGGGGTACAATTCAGGGTTAGGTATACAAATGTTCATATTTTCATTATGCAGGTACCCTTGTTGATGAGTTGTGCCCTCCCCTGACAGATTTGCACTGCTGCCAATCCCGCCCTCCCACCCCCAACAGTTTCTACATCTTGAAAACCCAAGAGAATCTGTCAAAAACCTCCTTGCACTGACTGATAAAGGACTTCAGCAATGTCTCAGGGTATAAAATAAATGTGCAAAAGACAGCTGCATTTCTATACACCAACAATAAACAACCAGAAATCCAAATGAAAAACACAATCCCATTCACCATAGCCCAAGAAAAAAAAAAAAAGAAAAACCTTTGCATCTTCCAACCAGAGAAGTCAATGATCTTTACAGTGAAAACTACGTAACACTGCTCAAACAAATCAAAGATGACACAAACAAATGGAAAAATATTCCATGCTCATAAACTGGAAGAATCAGTATTAAGATGTCCATTCTACCCAAGGCAAACTACAGATTTAACACAATACCCGTTAAATTACCAGCATCATTCTTCTCAGACCTGGAAACTACAATACAGGAATTCATATGGAAACATAAAAGACCATGAATTGCCAAAACAATCCTCAGCAAAAACAACAGCAACAACAATAACAAAAACCCCAACAAAACAGGAGGTATCACACTTCCAGACTTTAAACTATTAAAAAGCTACAATAATCAAAACAGCCTGGTATTGGTACAAGAACAGGCATATAGACCAATGGAACAGGATACAGATTCCAGAAGCAAAACCTCAATTTCTCAATCAACTCATCTTCAACAAAGCCTCCACCACCAACCCCTGGGGTGAGGAGAACTTATTCAGTAAATGGTGCTGGAAAAACTGGCTGAATACACTCAGAAGATTAAAACAAGACCCGTACCTATCACCATACACAAAAACTAACTCTAAATGTATCAAAGACCTAAACGTAAAATCTCAAACCGTAAGAACCTTAGAAAATGCAAGAGACAACCCTATGGAAATTGGAACTGGCAACCAATTCCTGATCAAAACCCCAAGTGCCCAGGCCATAAGACATAAGATAGACAAGTGGGACCTCATCAAAAGAAAAAGCTTCTACAAAGAAACCATCAAGAGAGCAGGGAGACAGCCACAGACTGGGAAAAAATATTTGCCAACTGTGTATCTGACAAAGGCCTAATATCTAGGATCTATAAGGAACTCAAATGTGCTGAAAAGAAAAAAAACGAACAGCCCCATTACAAAGTGGGCAAAAGATATGAATAGACACTTCTCTAAAGAAAACAAGTGAGCAGCCAACAGATACATGAAAAAATGCTGAGCCTCATCAGTCATCAAAGAAATGCAAATCAAAACCACACTGAGATATCACTTAATTCCAGTCAGGATGGCCATCATCAATGACTCAAAAAACAACAGATGCTGGAGAGGATGCGGGGAAAACTCTACATTATTGGTGGGAGTGTCAATTAGCACAACTTCTGTGGAAACAGTGTGGTGATTCCTAAAAGATTAAAAATCAACCTTCCATATGACCCTGCAATCCCCCTACTGGGAATATACCTGTAGGAACTCAAATCACTATGTGAAGAAGATATTTGCACACACATGTTTATTGCAGCATTGTTCACAATAGCAAAAACACGGAACCAACCGTGCTGCCCATTGAAGGCTTGGTTCTTATTCTGACTCTGACACTAACCAGATTAAAATTTGCCAAATACTTGTAGATCAACATTTTCCCTAATGATATTCCTCAAGATAGTGACTCTCTGGGAACCTCTGTGAAGGGGTATTTTGTTCAAATAAATTTGGGACATATTGTCTGGTGTCACTAGGCCTGTTAGCATAAAAAGGCTATGAGAACTTTGCAGTAAATAAATCAGTTTAATTTGTTATAACCTTGTGGTTTCCTCAGTCTACCTGACCACAAAATCATTAACATCACTATCTTGTACCTCTAGAATTCAACAAAACAGTTAGGGAATGTTAGGCTAACTATTATCCAGGTCTACGGTCTTAACTCTGAAAGTTTGATTGTAATGACAAAATGTGCCAGAAATCATAGTTCATGCGGAACTTGCTTTTCATTTTGTGTCTTCCTCTGCTTAGTCCTTGATGCTGAGTTTATTTCATCTTAATGGGGAAATATTTTCAGGGAACCCAGACTTTAGACTGAGTGTTAATTTTTGCTGCAATCATTTTCTGAGGCCTAGAGAAAAATAAAGCTGACTTTTTCAAAGCAGACAAAGGTAAACTCTTCGAACGACTAGTGCAGCATTGGAGTATCAGAAAATTAATTTAGAAGAATGATAATTTGTAGTCATCTGAAACAGAGATTAAAACTTCAACTAGAGCACTCAGCGAAAATAGGAAACAAAAGCATTCAGTTACTCCATATCAAATTGAAGATATGGACCCTAGTATGTACATTTAGCAGCATTGGGGTTTTTGGTTATGGACCTGAGAACTAACTGGTACTAGCTCTGCCATCAATTGGATGGGTCATCATCAGTAAATCATATACCTTCCTGGGCCACAGCTTCTTTGTGTGCAAAATGAGAGTGTTTCACTAAATGATTCCCATAGTCACCTTCTGTTCTAAGTCAGTGGTCTCCATGAAACGTGTTAAAAAGCTTCCTGGTTTTGTATACTATTGATCTACAAAGATACAAAGTCAAAAACACTTTCCTTCTTTTTAAGTCTATTTATACTCCAATAATCAATTTAGCTAGAAGTATGGGGCTGGAATTTTTCTGAAGATATTGGCAATGTGCTTGGTGGAAATAACAGGGTGTTGGGAAAAAAATTAGTGACAAGGAATTTAGAATTAAAGGAAAGATATAATAGAGCTCTAAAAATCATTTTTCTTCTTCAATGCGTGAACAAATACATTTGAGCTAATTATTAGCATCACAGCAATACAACAAAAATTCTGAATGCAAATAATTCTGATTATTTCAGTAGAATGTTGAAAGCAGAAAAACACAAGAATAGGCAATAGCAGTGAAACAACATAGACTCTGGAACAAGTAGAGCATTTGAGATAGCTTTCTACACTGTGAAAAAAAGACCTTATGGGCAGGCTGGGACATCATTTCAGATTTTTATTTTCAGTTCCCAGCATGTTCTTTTACTAACCTTTTTCTTTTTAATTACATTCTCATTTTATCCAAGCCAACAGCTTCAGAATTACTGTGCTTTTCGTTTCATGCAGTCGGCTTGCAAATAGAGCATGTCTGGGTTCTTCTGTGGCAAAGAGAATTAAAAAAAAAAGTTAACTTTGATTCTGTGACAGAACGTCTGTGAACACAGCAAAACTAAGTCACGGTCCCACACAAAGTGGTTTTATTAAGCTATCTGCTTATGACTTTGTCCAAAGTAAAGCTTTAAAACTATTTAAACTTATTTACTAGCCTTAAGCAATCAACGGTAAATGACCTTAATGTATACTTCTATTGAAGAACACCTCACAACTTGAGGACACAAAGGTAGTCCAAGTATTCAATGGTACTAAATAGAGTGGCTAATTTTTTTTTTAATCTATTACCTCAGGCTTGCAGAATTATTGCATAAAGCAGTCATAAGCAGCGTCCACTTTTAATATGTTATTTGCAATTCAAATGTTTTCTTCAATTTTAATCTGCAGTTGCAAACTCTATATTTCCCTTTTGCTTATATCCTTGGGGCTTTGTTCTGCCAAATTGTTGGCTCACCACTTTCCATGGTAATTTATAGAACTCAGTTTGCTCTGTGTCACCACAGGTTATAAATGAAAATGGAAACAATTTGTTGTTAAGAAATCTTTCTGAAACAAAATGCAAATAACATGTTGAAACAAACTAAGACTATTTAAAAAGAGTATTGCAGTATAATTACAGGGGTTTTATTATAATAAATTTCTTTAAAAAATAGTATCTCTCTCTGAGGGTATTCTTCTGTATTTAAATTAAATACTTTCTCTTAGGAAACTTTTACCTATTTCTGTGTTTCCCAATCAGTTGGCTTCACTGGACTGTGGTGGTACTGGGGATATTGGAGTTATTCCTAAGGGTTTGCAATTCCATTTGTACACCAAGCATTGTCATTAGACTGAATAATCTGCTTTATACACTTGTGAGCCATTATTTTTAAATATAGCAGAAGTTGTGATTTAAAACACTTAAAATTTATTTAAAACTAAAATGAAACCATGGCAATTTTTAAATGTCATACCTTTTCTTAATCAACATTGCTCAAAGTATCATCTGTATCAAATGAATATTTTACACATAAATCTAAAAAGTAGTTTATCATACTTAAAATTGTGAACCACTTCTCTAATTTTTTGAGCAATTATTGGTCATTAAAAGAATCACTATGAGTTGCTAGTATGATTCTTTTAGAGAAAGGGTTCTTAATCACATTCCCACGTATTTCTGAAAATTACTTGCAAAATTTTATGTGTGCAAGCATATGTGTTTATTTATTCTGAAGAGAGATCCACATCAGTGTTCATCCAATTTTTATAAGTGCCTGTGACCATAACAAGACTGGGAGCTACTGTATAAGGGAGATAGATGATCCTGAAAAACTCTGAATTTTCTTGGAATGAACTATATTTTAAAAAGATGAATAAAAATTATCAAGTCTGGAAGTAATCAAAGCTTTTGTATGTTGTTTTTGTAGAAAAAAGTGGCATATTCCTACAACAAATTGAACATAACTTGCAATTGCCTAGAAAAAGGAAAAATTTAGATATACTCTTCATTCTTTCAGAGAATTACTATCAATACCAACCTGTGTTTTTATAACTAATTACCTTTTGTTTTGTCTTCTGTATTTGTAAGGATGTACAATTTACTGGAAGAAGTACATCATATCAGAAGTTGAGAGGTTGGTTCAAATTTTTTTCAATTGACTGATCATTTAGCATTGGGAGAGAAAATTGTGGCTTTTATTTTAAAAACAGTAAATAAATTAAACTTTTTTTTTCAGTTATTTGATTTTGAACAAGCACAACTTCCATGTGACTGACTGCTAAAAATGTTACCTTTTAAAATAGTTATACTGGTATCAAGTAGATACAAATTTAATTTTCATTTGCTTCTACCTGTGGAACAAATTCAAGTATATAGTCTCATTTACTTAATGGAAACACTAATAAAAATGGATTCTATCTGTAAACACATAAAACTCAGAAAATTGAAATATACTTTGTATTTCTTAGAAAATTCAGAGTCTCACCAGAAAAGACAAAACATATAGACCATACATCTAATAATTTTCACACTTACTTTCTTATACCTCATGCTAGTACAACACCTTGAATTCCAGAACTATACCTCTAATTCCAGATAAACTGGTAATGTAATTTGGGCAAAATGGACCATTCTTTAGTATCATGCAGTAGTGTCCACTACAAACTATGTGTAGACACATTTTATTTTCAGACATCAGTCAAAATTTTGCTATGGCCAGCTACCAAAGAAACCCTAGGTTCAACTATTTTTTTATTTTTATTTTTGTTATTTGCATTGGGGTCTCACAAACTCAGGCTGGAGTGCAGTGGCATGATCATGGCTCACCGCAGCCTCAAATTCCTGAGCTCAAGTGGTCCTTCTGCCTCAGCCTCCTGAGTAGCTGGGACAACAGATATGCACCACCATGCCTGGGTTATTTTTGGATTTATTGTAGAGACAGGTTTCCCTATGTTGCCTAGGCTGATCTTGAACTCCTGGGCTCAAGTAATCCTTCTGCTTGGCCTTCCAAAGTGCTGGGATTACAGGTGTGAGCTACTGTGCCTAGCTGCCTTTCAAATATTTTAAAATTCGTTGACAATATTCTATCTTTAAGAACTCATACATTCCTGACACCATGTAATGTCATTTCAACAATGGCTTCTGACTAGTGAGCAAGAATTTTATATTTTTAAATAATTAAGATTAAATTTACCTACGTGGAAATGCACAAGTGTTAAATGTAAAATTCAGTGAGTTTTGACAAATGTACATAGGCATGTAAACAGCACCTCGATCCAAATATAGAACATTTCAGTCTCCACCAAAAGTTCTCATACACACTACTCCCATAGGAAACAACTGTTCTGATTTTTTCACTATAAGCTAGTTTAGATTGTATATAAACTTTATGTAAATAAAATAATATATACTGTTTTGTGTCTAGCTTCTGTCATCTGCTCATATTTTTGAAAGTGTCCTATTGCTTCTATCTATAGTTTGTTTCCCTTTTTTTTGTCTCTATATTTATACCAAAATATTTATCCTGTGTCCTACTGATGGACACTGGGACTATTTCCAGTTTTGGCTACTATGGATAAAGCTTTTATAAAAATTTTATACAAGTCTTTGTGTGGGCATGTTTTCTTGAATAAATACCCAGAAGTGAAAATGCTCACTTATAGGGTAAGAATATGTTGAACTTTATTGAAAATTGCCAGGTAGTTTTCCAAAGTAATTGTACCGTTTTATAATTCCACTGGCAATGTTATGGGAGTTTCAGTGGCTCCAGATTCTCACCAACATTTGATGCTGTCAGTCTTTTTAATTTTAGCTATTCTAGTAGGTGTGAAATAATATTATCATTGTTGTTTGATTTGCATTTCCTTGATGACTAAAGATGGTGTACACTTAAATATTTTTTATATCCTTTTTGATGTAGTATTTCTCTCATTTAACAAGTTGACTTGTGCTCTTATTATTAATTTGTATGAGTTTTTATGTATTCTGGATACGTGTGAGTGTGTGTGTGTGTGTGTGTGTTTATGTGTGTTTGTGGCTTGACTATTCATTTTCTTAACACTTTTAGAAGCACAGACATTTTACATTTTTATAAAGTGCAATTTGTCCTTTTTTTTTTATGATTGGTGATTTTTTGTGCACCTCTAAGAACAATTACCTTTCCTAAGATGGTGAACATATTCTTCCATGCTTTCTTATAGATTTATGGCTTTAGCTTTTACCATTAGGTCTATGATCTGTCTTGAATTGATTTTTATTATGAATTGAAGTAGTTTGCATTGTGGTTAGTTGTTCCACCACTGTTTGTTGAAAACACTCTCCTTTCTCCACCTAAATGTGTTGGTCTATCTCTGAAGTCCTAAATCTATCCCATTAGTCTATTATTCTTTCCTTGTATTAATGTCCCACTATTTTGATTACTGTACTATTCCTGTAAGTTTTAAAGTCAAGCTGTGTTAGTCCTCCAATTTTGCTTTTCTTTTAAAAGTTGTTTTTGGCTCCCCCAAGTCATTTGAGATTTCTTATACATTTTAGACTTATTTTATAAATTTGTGTAAGTAAACTTGCTGGGGTTTTTATAAGAATGGCTTTGAATTTATAGATGCTTTGGGGAGAACTGACATTGTTTCAATGCTGGTTCGTTTAATCCACAAACATGGTATATTTCTCTATTTATTTGGGTATTTATTAATATCTCTTAAAATGTTTTTAATTTCATTGTGGAGGTGTTTTAAAGTTTTTGTTACTGCAGATAAAATTATTTTTAAATTAGTGTTAAATATTTCACAAATAAATATAATATTAGCTGTGGTTTTCACAGATACCCTTTAGCAGAATGAGGACCGTCTCTTCCACTCTTAGTTTATAAATTTTTACAATACGTGGGCTCTGAATTTTATCAGATGCTTTCTCTCTTTTTTTTTTCTGTCAGTGTGGTAAAATGTATTGATTTATTTTTTAATGTAAACTCTATATATTATATTTTGACAATATTTCTGGATTTAGCTTATATTTTATGTTTTGTATCTATATTTATGAGAGAAATTGGTGGAATGGGAATTCTGATTTAGAGAGTTTTGATGCAAAGGGAAATTAAAAAATGCAGCAGTAACTCGTAGAAAAGTATGACCAATAGCGATCTTAAAAAGATATTTCTGGGTTTTTTTGAGTAGGGAGTCACACTCTGTAGCCCAGGCGTTACTCTGTCGCCTAGGCTGGAGTACAGTGGCATGATCACAATTCACTGCAGCCTTGATCTCCTGGGCTGAAGGGATCCCCCTCCCTCAGTCTCATTAGTAGCTGGGCTTACAGGCACATACCCAGATAATTTTTTTTTGATTTTATGTAGAGACAAGGTCTCGCTATGTTGCCGAGGCTGGCCTCAAACTTCTGGACTGAAGCAGTCCTCTCACTTCGGCCTTCCAAGGTACTAGAATTATAAACATGAGCCACTGCATCTGGCCAAAAGATGTTGCTTTTATTTTCATTTATATATTATTTGCTTATGCTCACTTTACTCTCAAATCTTTGAGATGGTTTACAAAAAAAAAAAGAAAAAAGAAAAAGTAATCAAAAGGGGAAGCATTCAGTAATTTTACCATTTTGTAAAGCCTTAAAATGTATCCCCCTGAGGAGATAGAATAGGCATCACGCTGTGTACTACGAGCAGGCATAGTTATTATAATACTTGTCCAGAGAGACAGAAAAGCTCACAGTGTAGTGACTTGGTTGCTGGTTTTTTAACCCTGAGATGTAGACATCACAGAGATCTTTTCACAGTTTGTGAATCTTCTTTTTTTGTTGTTGTTGCTGACATTGGAAGTATGTAACTTTAGCATCAATTTTGCCTGGCTGCTCCCAAAATCTGAGTTAAAGTTATTTTTCTTGTTACACTTAGAACAGCATAATTATGCATTGGTTAAATTACTTTATTTATAAAATGAGTTCTGAAATGTTCTCTCTCTTTATAAACAGAAACACAGTAGTGTTTTCCTTACTCTTCATAATTTATTCTCAAGGTTATACTTATCAACTCTATTGCTAAATATTATAATCTTTATTGGTCAAGAATAATAAAATTCTGCTTTTTATTTAAAAAAACTAAATGTAGAAAGATTGTGCTTCGGAATAAATGGGCCATTTTGCCTGATAAGCGATGATAACATTTGTAGTTCATATTTGCTTTTTAGTTTTCCTGATAGCTGAAAGGCATTAATGAAACAATTTCCTTATGGATCAGATACCTTTTTATCAGAAAAGCAAAACCATTTTTACCTTCTGTTTTCATGGACTTTCATTATTTATTAAAAAAATAAGAAGATTCACTCAATTTCTCCACCATATATTAATCACCAAAAATTAAGAACCATATTGCTTAATTCTCTTCTTAGATTATGAACTCCTTAAAGGGAAGCTTTTTTTATTCACACCACTTAGGATTATATTTGATATTTAAGAAGCATGTAATTAATATTTAAATGATTTAATTATTGGTCTTAAGGTCTCCAAACAATATGCCAGTTCTTTATTATAAACCCATTCTCCAAGGTGCTTCTGCTTACAAATATAGCTGGTATTATAATTTAGATTATTAGATGCTTCTAGTCTTGTAAGTAATAAAACCTATATTGGTTTAACCTCATATTGCTTTATTTTAACTTCAAATTAGAATTTGAAGAAATTATATTTTAAGAGATTTCTAATTTATAATTTCTTTAAAGGATTACAAAATGAATTATTTTTGAAGTGTTACAAAACAGATTATTTAATATACTCTAACTTTTCTTAAAGTATTATTACTTTGGCTTCTTTTATTTTATACTTTCTTAAATTTTGATGGCCTTGTGTACAAATATGTTCTCTTCTTAATCTTGACATTTCTCTTTTCAATGGTAGTAGCTCTTGAGTGCATCCAGATCTTTGTGGCACTTCTAGTTGTAACGTCTCTGGAATTTTGAAGTTGGAGGTAGCTGAGACTTTGGAAGACGAAAAGTGCAAGTCCATCTTGTGCCCATTCTCCCTTTTGCTCATATAGCCAAATTTCTTTCCATGTATTTAGAAGCAGTTTCTTTTGTATGTTTCTCCTTTCCCCAAAGAGTCAAAAAACATCCACACTGTTCTCTGGAAGCATGAAAGACATCTCTTCCTTAGTTTTATTTTCTAGGATTTACTTATTCATTCACACTCTTCTTCATGGAAGACTGCATTCAAATTCTTAGTTCAATAAACATCACTGCAAGACTTGTTCATAGAGAGAAAGTGGCTTTAAAATGCTCTGAAAGGATGGTATTGTCATGAACTGGAATTTGGTTACCTCTGTTGTCAATTCTTTCATGGCACCACTTGTTTCTATATCAGAAACATAGGCTCATCCACAGCACAAAGAATGCTTTCAGTTTGGCTTGGAATTCATTGCTGTATTAATCTTAGGCACTTCATGAAAGAAATGTTCAGAGTTGAAATATAAAGGCACATCCAGTGCCAGGGGGAAAAAAGTCATCCGAACCATGATTTACTCGTCTTCATTTTCGGAGTTCAACTCTTAAAAACGTCTACTGTGGTGAACAGAACGAATGGGAGCAAATTAACTTTCATTTTCCAGCAGGGGGAGATGGGAGATGTGCAGGAGTGAATCAATCACTAGCCCCTCGCTGCACTGACAGCATTCATCCGCGTGAGCAAACTTCTGTGTGGGCAATGCCAGTGAAATTTATTTCTCAGAGCGACTTTCCTGCTTACATTCAGGGGATCTCATCTTTCTGGCAATCAGGATAAATTGTTTCTCAGTAATAACATTGTAGCAAGCTATTCTTTACCAGAGGAGCCAGTAATGACTGTGTCTTACATTTGCATTAATTCTGACAAGATTTACTGGTGCTTGCTGATCTGTAAATTTCAAAATGGCAAACAGCGGCAAAGGTCAACACGGCAATCATATTAATAGCTTTAGAGAAAGGTTGAGAAGACTCGGAGATTCCAGAGGATAGCCTGGGTGAAAAGGAAATTCAGTGAATGTTTGTTCTTTTCACCTGGTCTATTACTTTCCCCTTGCATTTATAAGAGCAATTATAGTACCCTAGCAAAGGCAGCCTGAGGTCACAAAGGTCAATAATAGGGAATGTAGTTTAATCATAGGTAATATTTTTCTGGAATCTATTTCTTATAAAGACACTTGGAAAATCATCCCTGGATAGTATAGTTTTTAGCTACAGCACTGTAGATGCAATTTTTTTTTGAAGATTAAGGACAATTCAATAACATTAATGCTTTCCTTTGTAATATATTCCTTATTAAATGGATAACTCAGAAAAGCATGTTTAAATATAAAGAGATAGTTTGGTTCTTCAGTTTTCTAATAGGGGAAATGTGTTCCACATCATTTTGAACGTTCCATCTTGTGTGAAACCTTTCCTGAACCTTCTAGAACAAGTTAACTATTCCCTCTTCTGTATCATCATCTTTTATCCACATGGCATGGAGCTTTTATGGTTGATGCCCTCTTTGCATTGTCCTGTGATTTTTTTTCCCGTTTACTTATCACTGTCCCTTTCTAGACTCCATTGTATACAGAGTAGGAATTGTACACTTTTCATCTATCAGTGTCCCCAGTTTATATTTGGTGCTTCATAGATATGGTAGTGAAAGTCAGACTTCCTGAAGACATCTTGGCAGCTGTGTACATTTTGTTCAGACACTTGGTTTAGTATGTGAAAAGAGGGGTCTGATAATTTCAGGGTATGGAGCAAAAGATTCCTGTGGGAGAGTTGTTGAATAGTTATGATGTGCAGAACACCCAGATTGGAAACTCCACAAGGCAGATCAACACAGTCATATGTGTTTTGACTAATCCCAGATATACATCTTGAATGAAACTTGGATAAGTTCTGTAGTTGAGGCATCTTGAAGATAACAAAAGGAGTGGATGTTGAATAACTGAATCCCCTGTATGGGAAGAGAACTATGTGCAATTTGGCCTGTAGTTAATCTTAAGGGGTATTATATCCAGCAAACTGGAAATGATATTGAGAGGTGTAAAGCCTGGGTTAACCTTTTGTCACTAAAGATATGGAGAAAATTCTTCTAAAGCAGAAAAGAAAATTTGTCTTTGTTACGCATGGATTCTCTTTTTTATTTTGTTTTAGATCTTCTAAGCCCTGTGGTAATCTGGCCCAAGGTCACAAAGGTCAATAATAGGGACTGTAGTTTTAGAATTAGAATCCTCTTCCTCCTCCCTCCAGCCTTCTCCTTCTTCTTCCAGAGTGACGGAGTCTCTGTTACCTAGACTAGATTGCAGCGGTCCTATCATACTCATTGCAACCTTGAACTCCTGGGCTCAAATGATCTTCCTATGGATGCATGCCACCACGACCAGTTAATTTTTATTTTTTATTTTTATTTTTGTAGAGACAAGTTCTTGCTATGCTGCCCAGGCTGATCTTGAATTCCTGGCCTTAAGTGATCCTCCTGCCTTGGCCTCCCCAAGTGCTTGGATTACAGGCATGAGCTATGCTTGGCCGGAACCCTCATTATTCTTTGTAGAAAAGTTACTCACAGAATCTTTCTGATTTGATCTGAAGGAAATTTGTTCCCACCAATGAATTGGTACAAATACTCTTGGATAACTTTTCTGTGTCTGACCCTGCACCTATTTGTCTTATGCTGATCTGAGTTTTTCAGAATATATATTAAATTACGCCTGATATGACAATTGGAGAAGTTGTATTCTGTCCTTTTGGAGAGGAGAGTTATTTCCTAAATGGATTCTGAGCCACAATAGAGCTTACACTGCCAGCTGTTCTGTGACCCAGTTCAGTATCTTTTGGCTAAAATGGCTCATTGTTTTCCATTTGAATCATTTCACATCTGGTGAGACATGATCCTTGGAGAAACAGACTGAGGAGGAAAGAAGGTAAATGTATCTATGAACACTTGTGTTGTAACTGCTAACATACCTGATGTCATAAAGAAAAGAAGATTTGTAAGGTCTGGCCACTGTAAGGACTTTCCCCTCTCATCTCTGCAAGTGTCCTGTGGTAGAGTGAATTACCACCCCTAATTCTTCACCTCTCCTTTATCTATGCCCTTTGCTATGTAAATGGGAGTTCTTTCACTGCTGGCCAAGTATACTTTCCCACTCTACTTGGAACTTGGTCTTGTGCTTTGTATTGGTCAATGGGATGTCAGCACACATGACACAGGCAAAGACTTGAAATATCCTTAAACAATTGGGCTTTCCCTCTTGTTTCTTTGCCATTGCCATGTAGAGTTTCCCTAGATAGCTGCTGTTCTTTCAATATGGGCACAAGAATGAACATATGAGGTTGATCCGAGACCAACCTGTAAAGAACAGATAAGCCCAGAAGGATCTCCAGGCCAGATACCTCTTTGTTTCATATATAAAAAGAGGAGGTAGGTTGATGCAGATCCTCCTAGCTCATGTCAGTTGACTTTCCTTCATGTGCTCAGTGATCCTGTGAGTGAGAATAGATGGTGGCTGTTTTAAGGTAATGGCTCTGAACTGGATGCAACTTTTCCCTCCAGGGACATTTGTTAACGGAATGCTACTGGTATCTAATGAGTAGAAGCCAGAGATGCTGATAAACATCCTACAATAACACAGGACAAGCCCCTGCTACAAAGAATTATCCGACCTCAAAAAATTGATAGTGTTGCTGAAAAAGAAACCCTGTTTTAAGGTAATGGCTGATACATCATCATCTTCTGCTAGATGCTCCCTGGCCCCCACATAAGAAAAAGAACATAATTGGTCAGAGCTTCACAAACCGTCACTGAACCAGAGCAGAACTGAACTAGTGAGCAGAATTTTTATGCCTTTAAGGCATGACCCTATGCTATGTATTTTCCTGTGTGTTTTGTCATCATAGCAAATAGACTTAAGCAGGACCTATGTCCTTGGGAATAAATCCAACTATCTCCCTCTTTATCTTCTTTTCTTTCTCTAGGATCTCCCTTCCATTTCTTTCTTATTCCTGTTCTTTCTTTTTGGATGCTTCTGAGCTTGCCTCCAGGCCCCATGATATAGGTTTGGTTTGATTAAGCATGGAGACTTTGTTATTTCCTCAGCTGAAAATACAATGGTACTTTGATTTCCATTCTACTGCTTTCTATAGTGCATGGAGCCTTTCCAGGAACTTCACAGAGAAGGGTGTTTGACATGACAGGATGTAGACATGGTCTCAGGAGGCAATACCATCAAGTAGCACTGAAGTCTCTCCCTTAGGTCCTCACAACTTCCCAGATGTTTAATTGTCTGGTAAAAATGTTAAATTCAATAGAATTTCAAAGAAGGAGGTGTGGAAGTCACTGGGAAAAACTTAATGGAGAAAAGGGAAAAAAATTAACAACTGTTTGTTGAGCCAATTTCAAACAAGTACATTTGGCTTTTGAATATTCAACACCTTTCAAACTGTGGTCTTGACATTTTCCCCAGGCTTATCTACCTTAGTTTTTGTGTTTGTTTGTGTACTCCAAGTGCTAACCAAGCCAACCGACTGCTTTCCACATAATCTTGTAGCTTTACACTTCTGTGTTGTTGTATGTGCTATTCTTCCTACATCTAACTCATTCCTTTGTATTTATGGAATCCTCTACAATTTATTGTTTATAACTAATCTCTAATTACACCTTTTATGTCTTTTCTGTGTTATTTTTTCTGCCTTCGAACTTCTTAGAATTGTGTTTGTGTACCCCTTAACGTTTCCAAATTTATGACAGATATTAATCTTTAGGAATCAGGAATTAGAATTGGAAATTCCAGGAATACTTGGAAATTCCTGAAGTCTTAAGTTATTCTTAGAATAATTAATACTGTCTATATTATTATGGCTTTTAAAAATGTGCAGTAAATAGAAAATGTTAATTTAGGAGTATTTACAAAGAAAATAGCCTAGAATGAATATTTAAACACTGGAAAATGCCAGTCAACATTGTTGAGTAGTGTTTGAACAGAGTAACATTTGACTCTCTTAGCTAGGTTAACAGCTCTACAGAGAATCAATCACCTGTCAAAATTGCCAATTTGAAGATGTCTTTTGCTTCCACTTCTGATTATTTCTTAAAACTTCACTCATAGGATTTGTTTAACATATAGGATACATATAAACTTAATATTTATTTTATTTGCAAAAGTGGCTCACCATTAGCAAAAATACAGGTCCAGGGGTACACACTTAAAACAAGGACAACTAAAAGCAAGACTGACCAGCCAGATCATGAACACGTTTTTCCTACTTTCTTTTGTCATGGCTCTTGGAAATGTAGACTTTAACCTTCAATGTAGTGTGTCAGTATTTTCCATCTTGCTTTCAACTTGGTATCAGCAGTTCCTTTTCACCGGTAATTCCTATATGTTAATTATTAAACTTTTAATTTTTGTGGGAGAATTATAATACTTTTTCCATTTTCTGATTTCTTAACTGAATTTTACTGTGATTTAGGGTTTGGGCAAGCATAAAAGTTTTCCGAAAATGCCAGGAAGGCATCCCTACATGAAAATGCTAGTGCTTTTCAACTTACACATTCTGTTTCCTATATGCATATTCAGATATTTACATGACACAAGCCTGCTGTAGGTTTTGTAAAGTGGAGAACCATGCTAAATTTAGGGTTTTAGTAAGATTAATCTAAGAACTGAGAAAAGTTAAATTGCAGGTGGTAGCAAATTGGATGGGAGTTGACTGAATTTAGATACAGGTAAATTATAGAATGATATGAAGACACCTGACCAAAAACAGGAGAAGTTGGAATAGGGAAATGACTTGATAGTGACTTGGTAAAAATCACTATGGAGCTGAGGGAATGGTCTAAGATATGAACGATTAAGCTTGGGGACTAATAGAATTGTGGAGTACTATTAGAAATCACGAATTTGAGAAAAGAAGCTCATTCTTAGGAAGCACTAACTAATTTACTAAGTACTATATTACTCACTTTCATATATTATCTAATTTAGAAATAGAATCAGTTCAAAAGGGGATGGTAATATGTTTGGAAATAGTATCTAGAGTTGGAGAACAGTGACTAGTCAGTGGTGATGTCCAATTGGTAGCTGGAAATATGGAACTTGAGTATAGCTGAGGGGTCAGGGTTACACAGATATATTTTCTTCTGTTCTCTATATTGTAATATTTTTAAAAAGCAAAACAGATTTATAGCTGATATGGAGAAAGATTGAGAGGCCTGGAGAGAAGATCAAGTCAGTCACAACATTCCTTTAAGTCAAAGCCTAATTCAGAGCAAGGTCTGAACTCTCTTAAATCCTTTGACAGCTGAGAGACTTGAAGAACCTACAGGGGAAAAGTTTGAAGCAAGCGGAGATTGGTTCATGAGGCTGAAGGAAAGAAGTTATCTTCATAAAATAAAAGTGCAAACACTGATGTGGAACCTGTAGCAAATTACACAGAAAATGTGGCTAAGGTCATTGATGAAGGTGGTTACACTGAACAACAGATTTTCTTCTTTCTGTCGAAAGAAGATGCCATGTAGTACTTTCCTTGCTAGAGAAGAGAAGTTAATGTCTGGCTTAAAAACTTCAAAGAACAGGTTGACTTTCTTGTGAGGGGCTAGGCAGCTGGTGACTTGAAGTTGAAGCCAAGCCAGTGCTCATTGACCATTCTGAAAATCCTAGGGCCTTTTAGAATTATGCTAAATCTATTCTGCCAGTGCTCTATAAATGGAACAATGAGGCTTGAATGACAGCATATCAGTTTATGACACGATTCGTTAAATATTTTAAACTCACTATTGAGGCCTACTGCTTAGAAGAAAAGATTCCTTTCAAAATGTTGCTGCTCATTGACAATGTACCTGCTCATTCAAGAGCTCTGATGGAGAGATACAAGGAGATTAATGCCTGCTAATACAACATCCATTCGCCAGCCTATAGATCTAGGAGTCATTTTGACTTTTTAAATATTATTATTAAAAATTACATTTTGTAAGGGTATAGGTGCTATAGATAATGATTCCTCTGATGGATTTCAGCAAAGTCAATTAAAAACTGTCTGGAAAGGATTCATCATTCTAGATGCCATTAATCTGTGATTTGTGGTAGGAGGTAAAAATATCAACATTAATGGTAATTTGGAAAAATGACTTTGAGGAGTTTAAGACTTCAGTGGAGAAAGGAACTTCAGGTATGGTAGAAACAGTAGGAGAACTAGAATTAGAAGTGAAGACAGATTACTGCAATCTTATAGTAAAACTTGAACAGATGAGAAATTGCTTTTTATGGAGGAGCAAGGAGTGGTTTCTTGAGATGGAATCTAGTGAAGATGCTGTGAAAATTGTTGAAATAAAAACAAAGGATTTAGAATATTGCATAAACTTAGTTGATAAAGCAGCGGCAGCCTTTGTAAGGATTGACTTCATTTTGAAAGAAATTCTACATTTGTAGACAAATGTTATCAAACAGCATCACATGCTACAGAGTTCATTGTTGTCTTATTTTAAGAAATTGCCACAACCATCCTAAACTTCAGCAACCACCACTTTGATCAATCAGCAGTCATCAACATTGAAGCAAGGCCATCAACCAGCAAGAAGATTAGTAATTGTTGAAGGCTATGATAATTGTTAGAATTTTTTTTTTAGCAATAAAGTACTTTTAAGTTAAGGTTTGTGTCTTTTTTTTAAAGACATAATGCCTAGAGATGTTTAAATAAATTATAATTAAAAAAAAGACATAATGCCATTACACAAAATAGACTATGTTACAGTGTAAACATAACTTTCATATGCTGGAAAATAAAAAAAATTGAATGTGTCACTTTATTGCAATATTAGTTTTATTAAAGTGATCTGACTTGGAATTCACAATTGATCTTCAAGTTATTCCTGTATTAATAACTTGACTACATACTTTTCATGTACTCACTTTTATCAGTGAGTTTTATACTTTTGTATGCTTTCATGTTACTAATTCGTGCCCTTTTGTTGAACTTGAAGAATTGAACTGATGTTAAACTGTAGCAATTCTTAAAAGGCAGGTCAAGTGCTAATAAATTTCCTCAGCATTTATTTGAAAAAGTCTTCATTTCTTCATAATTTTGGAGGGACAGATTTGCTGGTTACAGTGTTCTTGTTTAATAGTTTTTTTTTCCTTTCAATACTTTGGATATATCATCCCTTTGTTGGCTTCCATAGTTTCTGCTGAGAAATCTATTGTTAGCCTCATAGGAATTTCCATGTATGTAAAAAGGTTGCTTTTCTATTGCTGTTTTCAATTTTTTCTTTGTCTTTGACTTTTGATAATTGTATTATAATTCATCTCAGTATAATCTTCTTTGGATTAATACTATTTGGGAAATTCTGAGTTTCATGGATCTGAATGCCCATATCTCTCTCAAATTTGGGAGACATCCAGCCATTATTTTTTAAGTAAACCTTTTGCCATTTTGCTCTCTTTTCTCCTTTGAAGACTTATATATGCTAATTTAGCTCTCTTGATGGTGTCTTGTATATATCATATATGTCTCCTTTTGCTTCTTTATTACTTATTCTTTTTTTCTCCTGTGATTGAATATTTATAAAAGACTTGCCTTTGAGTTCATGGACTCTTCCTTTTGCTTGATCAAGTGTGTTGCTAACTTTTCATTACATTTTAAAAATTTCATTTATTTTATTCTCGAACTCCAGAATTTCTGTATGGTTCCTTTTTATGATTTCTATCTCTTCATTGAAGTCTTCAGTTTTTTCATGTTTTGTTTCTCTAATTTTCTTCAGTTCTCTCTTTTCTCTTGTAACTTGCTGAGATTCCTTAAAATAATTATTTTTAATGTGTGTGTGTGTGTGTGTGTGTGTGTGTGTGTGTGTGTAAGTCAGAGTCTCATTCTGTTGCTCAGGCTGGAGTACAGTAGCCTGATCACAGCTACCACAGCCTTAATCTGCTGGACTCAGGCGATCCTTCCACCCAGGCTTCCAAGTACTTGGGAGTGCAGGCATGTGCCCACCTGCCCAGTTAACTTTTTGATTTATTGTAGGGATGAGGTCTTGCTATGTTGTCCAGGCTGGTCTCAAACTTCTGGCCTGAGGCAATCCCTTTGCCTTGGCCTTTCCAAAGTGCTGGGATTATAGATGTGAGCCACTGTACCTGGCCTTAATTATTTTACCTTCTTTGTTAGGCTATCCATAGATCTTCATATATCTTTGGTGTCAGTTACTAGAGCTTTATTAATTTTCTTTGGTGATGTCATGTTTGCCTGATTCTTAATGTTATATATAGCCTTGCACTGATACCTGTTCATTAGAATGAGCAAACATCTCTTCTTGCCTTTACAGACAGTTTTTGGCCAGTATAGAGCATCTTCTGCAGGATTATTGGACTGAGAGGATTGTTTCTGGGATTGTAGTCAAGTGGTGCTGAAGAAGTGTCCCATGACTGCTGCTGGGTCTGCGGACTTGTTATTAGATGTCATTACTTGAGTTATTAGATCCAGGTGG
Source organism: Tarsius wallacei (assembly GCA_963574415.1). NCBI lineage: Eukaryota > Metazoa > Chordata > Mammalia > Primates > Tarsiidae > Tarsius > Tarsius wallacei. The sequence continues at coordinate 39,295 of CAUYQG010004836.1, forward strand.
ATGGGACTGCCCTTCACCTGGTGGATGGAACTGTCTCCCACCAGTAGATAGGATTGCTTCCAGGACCATAATCAGTGAGTTCTCCTCAAGCACCATGGTTAAACAAGGCTGCAGACAGTGGACCTGTTACCAAGGTTATGGATGGGTGTGTCTCCTGCCTAGATTCTTAGTGGGCTTCCACTGGGTGGGCAGGATTGCCTCCTGGACAGTGGTAAAGAGAAGTTGGAACTGTTTCATAGGGCTGCTTCAGTGTCTGCAGCTGCATCTGAGGTTGGTGGACTTGTTACTGGGGCATGGAAAAGTGCTGCTTCTTGATGAATGGGACTGGTTTCAAGACTGTGAGCAAACAGGGCTCAGCTGAATCTATAGGGGGATGGTTCTGCTTTCAGTCTGTAGTTGTGATCACATTCAGCAAGCCTGTCGCTGGGGTGTGGGTCTGCTTTCTCACAGTGTCTTTTTTTAATCTTAGGCCTTACTGAAGTTTCACCCTTCTGGGTCTCAAAGCTCCACAAAGACACTTTTGTACATGTGTGGCTGCCATATCATTGCTTGTGTGGGGATGTGAGTTGGATACCTTCGATTCTGCCACCTTGTTGATATTACTACTCTCCTGCAGATGTACTTTTGAGAAGTAAAAAAATAGAGTTAATGTCTACAGTTGTGAGAAATGAATGTGGCCCTCCTTGAAATTATCTGAGCTTCACCACCATTTAGAATAGAATATGTAAGCATTATAAACTGAAAGGATGTGGAAAAAGCATGTCTTTTCATTATTACAATTGGCTTATGCTGGATAAATCTCAGGTTATGAGCAACTATCTTCCTTCTAAGTTTGGATACAGAAAAAATAGTTTATGAATCATATAAAGGACTTTTGAAATTTAAGGTGTAATTAATTTGTTGGAACTTTCTAGTTTGTGATCTACTCTACTAACAAAATGACCCTTACCATTAGGTGTGGATGAGTGAGTGACCTTGGGTGATTTTGTTGCGTTGTAAAAAATCAATACCGTGGATGATTTTTTATTAGATTCAAAAAATGGGAAGCAGATATTTCTAGGCTTAGCTATCAAGCTTTTATGTTATTCTTCATTCTTTTGTTGATTCTGTGATTGATTAGTAACTCAATCATGGCACTAAAGAAGTCAGAGGAAGAATAACATCTGAACTCTCTGATTCCAGAAATTTCCCCACTTACACCTTCTTTGGTTTCTGAAATGTAGCATACCTAGGACAAGGAGCCTGTGTGGAAGGAAAAATGACCTTTCAGTATAATTAGTAAGCAAGATATAAGGATGGGATTGGTATGTTCAATATCATAAACCCCTTCTCCTAGGAGAAAAACTGAAAAATGATAAAGAGATTAGAAAAGAAAAGTAAGAAGAGGGTTAGAAGGTGAAAACATGAACACTTCTCTTCTGACCTTTTGCTCTCTGTCTTTTCTGAGCCCATTTGTTTTTTAGTTGTGTGCTTGTCCTCTCTTTTTAAATGTTTCCTCTTCTTGAGATGTATGTTTATAGCTGTTGTTTTGCACAATAATCTGTTTGTGTGAATTTGATGTGTCTTCTTTAAATATATGATGGATATAGTTTCTCCCTATGCTGTATCAAGAATATTTATCTCTCAAGCACAGGAATAATGTAATTAAGATGCATTAATGAAACTCTGTGTAAGTGAAAGCATCCTTCCTTTCATAACATCCAGTGCTCTTCTTTTAAAGAAGAGTAAGTTTATTACTCAAAGTCATATTTAACCACAAAAAATTTTCACCAGGGTTAGCCACTCTGTCACAGAGCAGAGGTGAAAATTGTATGCTGCTTATAGCCCAAGTGCAACTGTCTTATTGGACATTTTAGCAAATTGTACCAATGCTATAATTATAGAGAATCTATTATGAGGAGTTTTCTAAGTTATAGGCCAAGAATTGCATTGAATTTCAGTCAGATACAATACATGTCAAATATAATTATTAATGGAGTCTTGCTATCCTTTTTAAAAAGGGGAACACAGCAGCTCAATGGCCCTCTGTCCCTTGTTTTGTATTCCTTCAGACAGTTTAAGTGACCACAACTGAATCTCCTGTTAATTTTTGTCCAAAGTAATTTTGCTATCAAATAAATGATGCCATTTTGAAATAATTTGTTCAGCTACTGTGATTTTAAGGTTTCCATTTTTGTTCACTGAACAAATTCTTAATTATCTTAGGGCAATTGAAATGCTCCACAAATCTTTGTGCAGTCAAAGTTATTCCTGTGAATAATGTACAAACTAACCTCTTGGGAACCCATCTATATTTGAAAGGTTTACTAATGGGCTGCTTCTTCCCCTTGCACATATGCTGGTTTATAATTTATAGCAGCCCTCCAGGAGCTACGTCTAATCCCACAGCCCTGCTACACATCACAGCACATAGCTCTCAGCTGCCACTGATCCCTGGCTGGGAACTTTCTGTTCTCTTTTTTGCCTACAATTTACAGTATTTTGTTTCTATGGTTTTAGTATTTCCAGTTATTTAATTGAGCCCAAAACACATTACGTTTTGTATCATTAAGACCCTTCAACAACTTCCTTCTTTGAAGACATAGATTCACATTTTTTAAACAATATTTTTACTCTTCAGCCCAAGACATGGATTATCATCATTTCTTTTTATAATCAAGTGATTGATTAAGGAGTCAAAACAATTAGAATGTTCTGAGAGTATTTGTATGGCTGTCTCTCCCACTGCTGTTCATTACCACCCATAGTTCTGCCAGATCTGTTGCTTCCCCGACCTCTATGGATGTTTCTTCAAGAATGAATCTCTTTGGGAATAGCAGTTGTTTTTTGTCTTTGTGTTTCTTAGGCACATGTTCGCACTTGGATTTGTAGAATTAAAGAAAGTCAAGTTAATTACATTTTATTCTTTCAGCTCTTGACATATAAATTTTCAAACAGGCTGCCATCATTGTCACGTAATGCCTCCTATATTAGGGGCCTCTGTTAGAGATTGAATAGCATTAAGCTATTTTAAGATTATACATTCCCAAGTATTTTAAAAAACTAAAGATAGAAATATGTTTTTAGCATTCTTCCCCCACTTTCTAATCTATTTTATTTCTTTCCTAAATACAAGCAATACCTTTTTAGATTTTAAAAATCTTTTGTGCTATTTAACTGATTTTTATGATTGCACATTATTTTTTCTTCATCCTACTTCCAGTTAGATGCAAACTAGGTATATTAGCCTTGGGGTCTGAAACTGACAAAGACTTCAGATTTCTCTCTTTCAAGAGGAGATTTCTTTCTTGCAATTAGTGAGAACTTTCTTTTGCTTGTTGAATTTAGAGCACACCCTGTGATTTCTTTGATCAATGAAACATTTTGTTTTGCCTTCACATTGCTTTCCATTTCATTGTGCCTTTTTTAGTGTAATCCTAAGAATTGTATATTTTATTTATTTATTTTTTATTGTTTTTTGAGTCAAGATTCTCACTCTTTCACCCACGCTGGAGTGTGGTGGCACAATCATGGCTTACCACAGCCTCAGTGTCCTGGGCTCAGGTGATCCTTCTGCCTCAACTTTTTGAGTAGCTGGGATTACAAGCGTGCACCACCATGCCTGGCTAATTTTTTTCTCTTATTTTGTAGAGATGAAGTCTTGCTATGTTGCCTAGGCTGGTCTCGAACTCCTTGGCTTCAAGTGATTTTCCCTTGGTCTTCCGTGCCTGGCCAAGAATTGCATATTTTAAAGTTAAAAATAATTTGTTGTCTGTCTGTAATATTTGGAAAGTTAGCTTTTGCATCAGTGCTTCAATTTATTAACAGCTGTATTTACAAAAGAACGTACCTTAAGAGCTAGTTCTTTGTTGCACTTGTCATTCTAAATTTTTTTACTGTTTCTTGAGCTTCATCATATTCTTGGCTATCTCAAAACTAGTTATAGGGACACAGGGTATACTGTATAGGAATACTTTCTATATACACTCAATTTTGCTGTGAATCTAACCTGTTCTAAAAAAGTAAAGTATACTAATTCAAAAATAGAGAAAAGAAAAAAAAAAACCTAGCCAGATGTTTAAAGAGAAGGAAGATTCAGGCTATTTGGACACAGCAGTTTGGGACTGCCATGGAAATATAGCATTAAGGCCATAATAGCTGATTTACATTGGCAGTATAACAATCTCCCTTTCCTGTTAAACATTTTGTCAGGAAAAATGATTAATCATATGACATTTTCTTTTTCATTACATTCTTTGTGATGAGAATATGAGACTGCGAAATGGCTATTACATTTTATGAATGATGGCTGGGTGCAGTAACATTTTGATTTGGTTTTTGACTACAGTGTATTATTGTTGGCCAACTCTCTCATTCAGTTTGACTATGCAGCATTCTGGCTGGATAGTTCAGAGTTAGATAACCCAAATGCAGAATGCTAAGAACCTATAATTCAAAAGCAACATCAATTACACAAGTTTATTGTCCAGTTAAAACAAGATTGTAGTAAGGTATGCTAATATCATAGCATGAACTGTTCTCATTAAAAGACTGGTATTCAAATTGGACAAGGAGCAAATTGAAAACAATCCTACTAAAAAATTTATTGTTTTTATTTCCTTAAAGCATGCAGCAGCACTGATGGAACATTGGACACATAGCATTTTAAAATATGGATACAAAAGGCATAAGGATTATACTTTTGAGTTTTAGAATGTTAGTGTCAATTACTGGGCATAAGTTACTTGTAAACCCTCCTGTAGTGGCAGTAACCTGGGGCATAGGAAGGAATCAGGGTGCAGGAAACATGTAATGTACTTCCAGTTCTATTGGGCAGTAGGTTGGGCCCCCTGATTTATTTATTATTCCTTCATCCTCCTGACATTCCATTCTTATCAATCTTGATCATCACCCTTTTCTTGGGTACCATGATAACATCTACTTTGTCTTCCCTGGGAAGACATTAAGTATCGGGATCTTGGGAAATCTGGGGTGAAAATATTCAACAAAATATCCTTGTTAATATTGAAGGTATTGCTGTCACTTTGGTCCAATGTTGTGGCAGTTCAGCTCAGATTCCTATGATGACTCTGAAATGAGTTCCAGTGTTTGTAGATTTCTTGAGTTACTATTAAAAGAGTGGCAACATGCTAGTTGATATACTCTTTGTACCTCCATTATCTTCATGAAACAATAATCACCTTAAAAGCAGCAACTCTATGTAAATTTGCCATCATATCCTTCATAGTTTTAAGTGTGTGGTGTCTTACATTTAATAGGTATTCAATAAATACTTCTAGAATTGAGAGCCTAATAAGAGGAAATGAGCTTACATTCCACAGCAGACAGGGTTTTAATTACTTTCATTGTTGAGCTCACTATGTGGATATTAAAGGACAGTAAATAGGCTATTTCTAAATGTCTCTTATTTGTTCAACTACATTTATTGAATCCTGCATGTCCAGTTGTGCTGGGAACTGGGGACAGAGCAGAATCATTAAGAGCACAGGCTCTCAAGGGGCTCCCAGCAACAGGATATCTTTAGGGATGTTTAGCTGGAATAGGTGCTAGATTAGATCAGAGGTTAGATAAAAGTGTTGCTTAGGTCCAGATAAGTGGTTTAATTATTTCAGTCCATTTAGCCAGATACTATTCTCTATGGCTTTTCTCAGGCCTATGTTGCTGGTCACAAGTGGGACCTGGCAAAAGAATACGTGTGAATCTGTGTCAAGTCATTACTCCTATGGGGAAAACTCTAAAACATATTACCAAAGGTGATCAGTAGCATTACCTCCTCTTACAAATAACATTTTCACTCCTGAGACTTTTTATTGTTGTTTTTGTTCTTCTTCTAGCCTTACAGTGATATACGTTGATTTTTTGAATTTCTATTTTTTTTTCAAAATTAATGCTGGATGATTAACAGGAAGATGCTTGACTGTGGGAACTTCTTTGTATAATCATTGCTGAGTCTGGCTGTTTTATAATAGGCTGCAGTGCTAGTAGCACTTGTCCAAGGTCTAGCCTTCACAGATACTTTGGGAGAATTATACAAGGGAAGCTTTTCTGGGAAGATGAATTAGAAAGAAGTGTCTTTTTTTTTTTTGTAGGCTGATTCAGCCCCACCCTAAAGCACAGGGTTTGGTAAGCAGAGCTCTCATAGATTAGATTTTAGCTTCATTTATACCTTTTGCCATATTTCTGTGCTTTGGACAAACTGTATAACTCTAAACAGTAGCCCTGGTACTTGAAATTGGAATGAAATTTAAGTTGTGTCTAGTTTTTAAACCTTAAAAAGAAGGATGATCTTATTTTCATAAAGAAATTTTAAAAATAATAAATGTCTATTTTAAAAATAATAAATAAAGGGGAGAGAAAACTTTTGGAGGTGATGAATATATTTATGACATAGATCATGGTGGTGGTTTTACGAGTGTATACTTGTTTCTAAACTCATCAAGTTGCATACATTAAATATGTACAGCTTTTTGTACATCAATCGTATCTCACTAAAGAGGTTAAAAATTCTTAATCTGCTAATGACACATTTCAGAACTCTTTATGTAAGTTCTCTCTCTATGCTTAAGAGAACTTGGTATCTTGAGAGATCAGCTTAGTGCTGCTTCATGGGTTCTCTAGGAAAAATGTGAATGGAAATTGTGGGAAAGTGAAGAGCATTAAACAATCTGAGTGTTTCCCAATGATGGACAGGCGCATGGTACATGTTATCATGTTTATACTGCTTGACATATAATATTCATGCTTTCCAGTTTATATTGGTTTGCTTTGTGAAGAACCTAGCAGAATGACATTCTTTAACTGCATCATGTATTTCAAGACTCGTGTTAAGGGGTGAGTTTTCCCTTTAACCCTAATGGATTAAGAAGAGCCTTCTTATCACATGTGAATCTAATTAGGTAGCTCTATAGTTCTAATAACACAACTGTTGCCCCCCTCACTTACCCATAAGTACACGTGCTGCATTAAATGCATTTTATATTGTTCAATTCAAATAAGATCATCTGAGCATGTACTGCATGAAGTGCATTTTATGTCATTTAATTTAAATAAGAACAAGAATGACTTAAATTCTCCTCTACTTATGTGGCACAGCAGAGGAATATAAATAGTACAGTGCTGACCTTTATTCTTTCTGACTCTTCCTCCAGTGCAATGCAAATTCTGTTGGGACAAGAGTCTTATTGTCTGGTTCATTTCAGTATGTCCATATCCTGAAATGTCACTGCATTGAGTATATTTTCAATATAAATGTAAAAAATTATATCATATCATCATTAAATTTTTATTAAATAGAAAATGTACTGATTTTTCACTTCTACACTAGAAATAGATAAGATATCCAGATAAACTTATGATGTTTTTAGTAAGTTTTGAATTTATTGCTTGCAAGTTTGTTTGTCTAGTGAAAGCTTGGAGGAAGCCTACAGGAACTAGACCAGCCTGTGCCATAAATTAAGAGAACACTGGTATTGTTGACTAGAAGTAAGAGGGTGTTTCACCCAGCCAATACCTTAGTTCTCCTCTTGTCTTTGTGTGTAGTTGTGGTCAGAAGACATGTAAAGAAATGAAGGTGGAACACATTTAGAAAAATGTACAATAAATGGAAATAACATTTTATAGAGCTTGGATTTGTAGTAAAATTATGTTGTTAATTTTAATGTATGTGTTTGCCAACAGAATAAATTTTATGGCAAGTTGATAATATAGTTTTTGGACTTAAACTTCAAAGATACAGTGAATGGTATACTTAAATACATATATGTATACATATATAATAAATATATATGTGTATACACATATATAACATGTACATAATCTATATACAGAAACATATATAATATACATACACATACATATATAAATATATATATACATAGATAGATATAGATAGATAGTATTACCGTATAAGGTCTATGTGACAAAAATATCTCCGGTTTATTTTAAGAATACATGTTTTGCAAGTTCTAATGTGAATTTTCTATATTTGGGCAAAACAGGAGAGGTCTTAACCTAATTATCTAAAATTCTGAATGCAAATCAGGCAATTGTTAGCATTTCCATTTGTACTGCTAATTATTTGGCAGATATGTGTAATTCCACACAAGCCAACACTCTTGTAAATTATCCCATTAGGTATTCGAGAAGGCAGAACATATTAGAATGACGCTGTGATAAGATAATAATTTGAAGTGATATACAGTGTACGTCTTGTTGTTACATAACATCCTAAGAGTAGACAAAACAATTCAGCTTTATAATTTGATACATACAAGACTCCAAATGGCATGGAAGCAATAATCTCGTATTGTTTTAGAGACTTTGAGAAGGTATCTACTTGAGGAAAAGTTCTTTATCCCAGTATCTCTGTCCTGTTTGGGGATGGTTGTATATTCCCTATCCCCTTGACCAGTCTTGTTTTGCATTTGTTGCCAGGGCATACTTATTAATAGTGTCCCATTTCACTCTCAAAAATGTCCCTGTTTTGACAAAAACTTATTTGGACATGATACTGCTAATTATTTGCCCTGAACCCTACACTTAATCATTTATACTTTAGTGTGATTGCAATTTAGAGCCTTTTTTATTTTTATTTTTATTTTTTTATTTTTTAAAATTTTTTATTTTTTTGAGTTGGAGTCTCACTCTGTCGCCCAGACTGGAGTGCAGTGGCTGCTCCCAGCCACCGCAACCTCGACCTGCTGGGCTCCGGCGATCCTTCCGCCTCAGCCTTCCAAGTAGCTGGAACTACAGGCACGCACTACCATGCCCGGCTAATTTTTTGATTTATTGTAGAGATGAGGTCTTGCTTGCCCAGGTGGGTCTCAAACCCACGGGCTCATGCAATCCACTCACCTCAGCCTCCCAAAGGCGCAGGATTACAGGCTGAGCCACCGAGCCCGGCTTGAACATTTTAACAATGTTAATTCTTCTAATTTATGAACACAGAATATCTTTCTACTAATTTTTGTCCTCTTCAATTTTTGTTATCAATGTTTTATATTTTTATTGGCAAAATATTTTACCTTGAATTTGCTAGGTGTTTTTTTTGGTAGCCATTGTAAATGGAATTACTTTTTTTTTTCATATAGATTGCTGTTGGCATATAGAAACACTAATAATTTTTGTATGCAGATTTTTAAAATAGAAAAAATACCTTAATAGGCACTTCTCAAAAGAAGGCATTCATATGGAAAAGTATTTCCATGTCTTTTTCCTATTTTAACTTATGATAATTATTCAATTTCAAGAATTTTTTAAAGAAGCGTCTATGCATGCACATATGAATATACTTACATGCAATGTGTTTTATAGGCAATTATGTTTACCAGAAGAAAATGGAAAAGGTTCAGATGTATATTGTATTAGATTTTTTCATGAAGTAAAAAGACAAAGTACATCCTTGATGTTGATCAAGTGTGTTTGCAATAGGACTGTCCCTGTTCCCATATTTTGCACAATTTTTTCCCTAGGTTTGGAACCACTGATCCCTAACTACAGAGAGCTATCTGTATTAGTCAAGTTCCTTCAGAGGAATAGAACACACCCACACACATACACATAGACACTCACAACCTCCTTTACACACTTATCTATCCAATATAAATTTTCTCAAATACTATATAAATATAGGAAGGTTTATTGTAGGAGTGATTAAAAATTGGTTCACACAATTATAGAGATTAAAAAGTCCCCCAATCTGCTGTCTGCAACCTGAAGAAAAACTGGTGATTTAATTCAGTCTGAGTCTGAAGGTTTAAAAAACAGGGAATGTGATATTTGACAACAGGGAACAATAGATGTCCCAACTCAAACAGCAAGTAAATATATCCTTCCTCTACCTTTTTTGTTCTATTTAGACTTTCAAAGAATTGCATAGTGTCCACCCACATAAGTAGGGGCTAATCTTTATTAATTTTACTGATTTAAATGCTAAACCCACAGATACATCTAGAAACAATGTGATGACAGCCTGGGCATCCTTACCGCAGTTAAGTTGACACATAAAATTAACCATCACAATATCTGTGGCAGAGACCACTAATGTCTACTCATATCCTTCTCCTCTTTATTCTATAGGAATACAATTATAGAGTCAGTTTGTTGCTGCAACCCAACAATATGAACTTTGAACCTTGACATTATCTGTGCTATGATAAATTTGATATGTGGACAAACTTAAAACTTTATACTTACCTTGTCTTTATGTCCTTGAATAGCTATGTTGTTACTTTGTCTAGTTTCTAAAAAACTTGAACCCTTGTCATCGTGTTAGACTGGTAGTTTTGACTTGGTGACTGGGATCTACTGACTTTGGAGGTCTGAAAACTTTCCTAGCCTTCTGGATATTCAAAGGTAGCTTGTTTTGTTATGGGTTTTTTTGTGGTTTGTTTGTTTATTTATTTATTTATTTATTTATTGCATGCCTATACTCCCCACAGCGTTGTACTGAACATTTTCTCTCTCCTCAACCAACCACATGAACTCATCATATTTCTGCTGTGCCACAGTGGATAGGTCTGGTGTCAGGACCAAAGTCACTCTATGACTGCTCCATAATAAGGAATTTAACAGTCAATGGTGCCAATCAAGGTCCAAGATAAGGTAAGCTCTAGTTTTTAGAAGTTCCAATGACATAAGAACAAGAAATCCGCCATGGAAGCTATTTTCCACAGAACCTTTATCTGAAATTGTAGGGGTTGAGACTTTTTCTCAAAAAAATATTTTAGGGAGAAGTCTGTACATAAAAGGTATATAGAGGATCTCTGATTAAATCTGGGTAAATTATTCTCTTATCCTCAATCATAAGTAGAGTAAATCCTGGACTTCTGTGGTCCACTCATTGAAATCTACAAAGCTCTTTCAACTCCTAAATGACAAAATTGAGGCCCCAGAGCAGTAAAAATGACTTTAAAACACATGAGAGACAAATCTGTGAGCGGAACCTGGAAGAGTAGATTTTCATGCCTGTGCTCCCCACTTCCCATAGCCAATCTGCAGGCAATGCACATTCCAAAATGAAAATCGCAGAGTTCATTTGACATGTGAGAATAAGCAAAAGCAGTTAAAATTTTTACTCGTAATATTTAAGGGAAAAACTTTGCATTTTTTCTGGTTTTTAATTTGAGGAGTGAAATATGCTCCCTTCCCACTTTATAATGAGAGGTAAGTCAGTTTTCATGCTGGAATATATACTGATGTGGAACACAGCTCTTGAGAAAGGTTTGTCCCTAGATGTCTGTTAGAAGCATGTGTTTATCTGGAGTTTGGTGGTCTTCATTCGTAGCAAATGAAGAAACAAATTTTGATGGGATGCTTTTTAAGTGAGCCAAGTATTAAATAGTGTTTATACAACATACTGGCAAACTTAAAACACTAATATATATAAGTGAAAATAAAATCTGGTAAGTCTCAGTGGATTAGAAAATATTGTAAACTGTATTCCTAAGAAGTTATATAATTATGCTGATCACATTTTGTATTTTTATAAATTTATTGGCGTGTAAATTATTCCATGTATTTTGTCCAATAAAATTATTTAATTGGTAAAAGAAATTGCAGTTTGAACAAAGATACAATTTAGCCCACTTTATGAATTTTGGCATATTATTCTTTTGCAAAATTTATAAATTACAATGCATGAGGTCATATAAGTGGCAATGGAAAATAAAATGCATCAATATGCATGCATTTTTAATAGGATTCAGCACATTTCAAGAACACAAAAAGACTGTGAAGCAGAGGCTTTTTGTAAATATTGAAAAACAGCATTCAAGGAGCCATATTTCTAAAGCAATGTTTTTCTACTCTGTTCTCTGGTTTTGTATTAAAACTTTTTCTTGCATTTGGTTGGTAATTTGCATTTGAATCCTTAGATTCCTTTGTTTTTATTTATACTAAAATACACCAAAAAACCAAGACAATGTTATTTTTTACAAACAGTGTCATAAAGATAAACCATAATTAAGAGATAGACAGCTAGAAAGAGAAAAATCTCAGGTAAACAGATAGATATATCTCTCTGCTCTCATAATTATGCACACACTTAAATGGTTGACAGCTATAGACATACAATCTTTTTGGGAGAGCATCATCTTTTTTCATCCCTCCATTATCCTTGTGTTCCTAAATTTGGCATTTTGAGTATTTTGTTTATATCTAGCTATATTAATTATATCTAGCTATATTAAAAAACAGATCTCCAGAACATTTTATGTTTTATTTTATTTTACTTTTTTAATTTTCCAGTCTTTGCTTCTCCTCTTTCCTTCTGACTGGCATCATCTTTTACTTCTCATTTGTCTAATAGACTATAAGGTCAGACATTATTATCTCCTCTCTGAAGCTTTACCTTATTTAACTTCCAGAAGTTTTTTATTTTCTTCTCGTACTGTTTCTGGGTTTTATTTTATTTTATTTATTTTATTTTTTTTGAGTTGGAGTCTCACTCTGTTGCCCAGACTGGAGTGCAGTGGCTCACTCCTGGCCACCGCAGCCTCGACCTGCTGGGCTCCGGCAATCCTTCTGCCTCCTTCCAAGTAGCTGGAACTATAGGTGCACGCTACCACACCCAGCTAGTTTTTGATTTATTGTAGAGATGAGGTCTCGCCAAATTGCCCAGGCGGGTCTCGAACCCGCAGGCTCAGGCAATCCATTCACCTCAGCCTCCCAAAGCGTGGAATTACAGGCTGAGCCACCGAGTCCAGTTTGTTTCCAGATTTTAAAACAATTTCACATATCAGATATTACTTGATTGTCTTAAATCTTCTAAAGTCTCAGAGTATCTAAAGTATACTATATTTGGTGTCCTGATAGAAGACAGAAAGTACGGTGTCTGGAAAAAACATTCTCCGAAAATCTATTTTTTATTCCTTAATTTTCCTCACTGGTTACAATGACAATGGTAATTTATATTTTCTCAATATTCCTCAAATCTATTACTGTTTCATTTAGTAAAAGCCATTGCCTCTTATATTCTAGGAAATTCATGTGCCATTAAACAGAAACCTTAGGACCTTATGGATCTTGCCATATTTTTTAATTCTCTTCTCACTCTCTCTCTTCAAATTCTTGCTCTCACCCTTGCCTTCTCGTTCTGTCTCTCATCTCTTCTCTTCCTTTTTTGGGGCGATCCTTTCTGTCACCAGTTTTCCCTTCTCTGTTTTTTTGTTTTTGGCCATCTAGGTGGCTTCCAGCTACTCACTACCATTACTAATACTACATTGAATATGTTCATGTATATCCCTCTAGAAAGTACAATTGTTGAAACGTAGAGCAAGTTCTTAGTTAATTTGGCTAATTATTGACAGATAGCTCTTCAGAAGACTTGTGTCAGGTTTCACCCAACTATCAGAGCTCAATGGACCCTGCTTATATATCTCTTTCTCAATAATTGGCCAACTTAACTTTTTTTCTTTTTCTTTTTTTTTTTTTTTTGAGTTGGATTCTCACTCGGACACCCAGACCGGAGTGCAGTGGCCGCTCCCGGCCACCACAGCGTGGACCTGCTGGGCTCCGACGATCCTTCTGCCTCCGCCTTCCAAGTAGCTGGAACTGCAGGTGCACGCTACCACGCCTGGCTAATCTTTTGATTTATTGCAGAGATGAGGTCTCCCCAAGTTGCCCAGGCGGGTCTCGAACATGCGGGCTTAGGCAATCCACTCACCTCAGCCTCCCAAGGCACGGGATTACAGGCTGAGCCACCGAGCCGGGCTTAACTTTTAATTTATAGTAATCACATGGGAAGAGTGGGTTTTCATTTTTGGCTTTGATTTGCATTTTTTTTAAATTACAAATGACTTTAACACTTCTTACTCTTCAATCCATTGTTTTTACCTTCTGAGAAATATGTATTGTTTTCCTACTTTTGGAAAATTTTGCTTTCTGTCAATTTCATATTCATTTTCAAGAATCCCTCAAATAGCCTAGATATAAAATAGATGTGAGTTTTAACATAGGAGATGGCTTTTACCAATCTATCATTTTTTTTTTTTTTTGCCAATCTATCATTTGTTTTTTTTTGGTCTAAGATAGTGGTTTTCAAAGGAGGGGATTTTTGTTTTTCCTTTGGAATTTTAGGAATATGTGAAGACATTTATGGTTAACTCAATGATTCAGGGATTAATCTTGGCATGTTGTAGGTTGGAACCAGGGAAACCAGATATTCTACAAAACTGTCAAATATCCCACCAGGTAATTATTTGGCTAGAAAGTGCTTGTAATTATTTTATCCTAGAGCTAAACTCCATTTTAAACATACCACAAACTAATTTTTTGAATAGTTTTTAATGAGCACTGTTTTTTCTGGAAACGTACCTATAATGTAAATTTAATATAGACTGTCAGGAACCTTATCAAGAGATGTTGACATTTTGAAAATAAAGTCATGAATGCTAATAAACATCTCAGTGTTTGAATGTCCACTGAAACACCCCTTAACATTTGTTGCTTTGATGTCATAGTAATTCTATACATAAATACTAATATAGTCCTGACAAATAATGTACCATTTCAAATACTGAATAGTTTATTTTGAATTTAATTCATTTCATGTCAACTTATATTAAGGTAGTTTCCTTTTTAAAAACAATAAATGTACACTATAGTATACATTTTTTAAAACAGCAGAGCTTTCCACAATATTTGCTGTAAAAGGAAAACCTTGGGTCTCATGCTACATCGAGGTCTACATTAACTTTATGTGAACAGTAATTCTCATTTTTGATAGAATTACATATACATCAAATTTTTCTTTGTGTTTTATGCTTTTTGGATCTTTCTGAAAAAATTATTTGCTACCCATAAGTCACAGCAATATGCACATATATTTCCTTCTATTAAAGCAAATATATTGCTTATATTAACTTGGTAGCTATAACATTCACATTTAAGTTTAATTCATATGGAGTGCATGATGATGCATAACAAAGTAGGTATTTAGTTGTTGTTTTTTTTTTGAACCAATTTTTCCAATACTATTTGTTTCTTAACTGCTTACACTTTATTTCGTTTTTTGTGGTGTCACCTTATCAGATATCAATTTTCCATGATGTATGGGCCTATGATGGCTCTAATCATTTTTTCTTGTTCTTTTGGTTCTTGTGTTGTTCCTGCAGAAGTACTTTTCATTTTTTAAATGTATTTTTGGCATATAATTATATATGCTATTCATGAATATTTATTCTTTTATACAAATTTAAAATGATTTTATTTAACTTATTAAAAAATAGAATATTACTGATATTGTAGTTTATACATTTAACATAGGCGTTATCACACCATTATCGCACCATTAATTTGCTGCATTCATTAATATATGTATCTTAATTTGTACATATTTATTTGTGCTATTTAGCTTAGAAGTCATAGTGATTGGATTAATATAGTAAATGCAAAATTTGATTTTTATTCTTTACATATATACTATGTGTTATGTCAATTATACATTTGGTCATTTGTTGCAACTGTAAATTATATATTATGTGTTTTTTAAGATAATTGTGGTTATAGAGAATCATGATTTTTTTTTAGGTTGTATATGAATCTGGAAATCTTGTCCAATTATCATACATTTGGCATAATTTGTCAATTTTGGCCTTTTTTTCTATGTAAAAAATCACATGGCCATTGCCAGTCCATCACCACCATTGCCTTGCTAGACTCTGGTGTGGTCATGTGCTTTGTGAGCTATGTCCGTCCCATATTTCCTGGCTTTGGTCCCCTTCCCTGCCTTAGGAAGGTGAATCTCCTCTCTTTCCCTCTCTCTCTCTCTCTCTTTAATTTACCTTTTAAACAAACTATATTATCTAATCTAAAAAAAAAAAAATCACACTATCTGCCCATATTGGGAATTTTACAATTTTATATCTTACTTTCTAATCTTTACATCTCTTTTTCTTCTTGTACTATTGTACTTGGGAGAGTACTGGTACAATATTTAAAAGTTGGTGACAACAGTTACCCTTGTCACTAAATTTAAGAAAAATACATCTAAAACTTCCACATAACGTTTAATGTTTTTTGTATGTTTTTGTAAACAACCTTCAACAAGTTAAGAAAATATGTAAATATATTTTGATTCTTATTTTCTAAGAGATTTATTATACAAATATAATGATCTATTATATATAGGAGGAAGATTTATTATATATATATATATATATATATATATATACACACACACATATATATGGAGAGTTTACCATGGTTAAGAGCACTGGCTCAGGTCAAGCCACCTGCATTCAAATTGTGATGGAATCACTAAGAAATGCTTGACTTTCTGTCATCGTTCTTTCTTATGCAAAATGTGACTGATAATATCGTCTCCATATGGATTTCTGAGTGTTAAAGGAAGTAATGTAAAAAGTTCTTAGAACAGTGCCTGACACATGGCAAAAACAAACCAATTGCTAAATATTATTTATTTAATTAAAAAATAGTTGCACTTATTCAAATATATATGTGTATATACAAATTTGCATATGTATATATTTGTTCCTTTGACTCTTAGTACATGGGTGTTTTCACTTATTTATATAAGGGGAGGGACCCAAAAAACCCAGAATTGTTTATAAAATATTGTGTATTTATTTTTGCATGTTTAAACTTCTGTCACCTTCAAAGTACTCACCGTTTGAGGCAATACAACTGTCAAGACACTTATTCCACTGATCAAAGCAGTTTTTAAATTTGTCAATTGGGATGTCTTTTAGTACTTCTGCACTTTTTAATTCACTGTTCCACATAGGCAAAACATCTCCCTTTGAGGACTTTTTTTCATCCAGGGAAACAAAAGAAAGTAGCTCAGGGCAAGATCAGGTGAATAGGAAGGGTGAGGCATGGGGTTCATGGTCAAAAACTGCAGAACACTCCATGTGGTGTGGGCTTGTGTGCTCATAAATCACCCATCATGAAATGGGCAATCACACTGAAATAATCTAAAAAAAAAAAAAAATTCACTGAAGCTGAACACAGCCTCTTGCAACAATGTAAGCAGTACACTGATGTTGCTGGGTTCCTAGGACACTTACCTAGTGGGGAAACCTGTACTACAAAAAATAATTCCAGCTTTTTTGGGGACTTTCGTATATACGAGAAGTCCCCCAAAAAGCTGGAATTATTTGCATTTGCATCAAACGGCGAATTAAAAAGTGCAGAAGTACTAAAAGGCATCCCCAATAGACAAATTTAAAAACTGCTTATGTTAATTTTGTACATATTCCTAATTCTTATCTTTACAGTAAAACTTTTAAGACATATTTAAAACATGCAAAATACAATGTATGGTATGTGTAAAGAGTATTAAAACAAATGCTCATAAGTCAACCATTTAATTTAGAATATAGGATGGTGCTGAATCTATTAAGGCTCTATCTACATATTTCCTTGATGCTATCTCTTGTAGTCATGGCAGAGGAAAGCACAATTGTTGATTTTGTGCTTGCATTCTGTTGCTTGTGTTTTTTTTCTTTTCCTTTGTACAAATCTTTGAAGAATCTAGTGTCTCATTTTATGTATTTAAGATATATCCTGTGACTTGCTTATTTTTCTGAACATTATATTGGTGAGATTTATTCATGTTGATACATTTGATTCTAGTTTGTTTATTTTCACAGCTGTGTAGTATATTTTATTAATTCACTACAATTTGTTGATCTATTCTTAGGTGAGAGATAATATAGCCTTTTCATAAAAGTAATTCAACTATAAACAATCTTATACATGCCACCTGGTACACACTGTCAAAAATTTCTCTACAACCTCACTAACTCTTAATATTGTACCCTTATTCATTTATTCTAATATAGTAGAAATAAAAGGACATTTCATTGTGATTCAATTTGCAAATCATTGAGTGTTTTATAAAGTTGAGCTTTCCTATTGTATGAGTCACCTCTTTTTCTTCTGTTGTAAAATATCCATTTGTGTCTTTTTCTTATACTTTTTCTTATATTAAAAATCTATAAATCTTTCATATGTATTCTGGATACAAAGACTTTTTCAGTTATTTGTATTCCAAATGATATGTTTTCCTACACATATAATTTAATTTTAATTTATTTTAATATATTTAACTTTTGTATTTCTCTGAGTTCACAAATGTATTTTGAAAGGTATTTTAACTTTTTAAATAATTTTATAATAGCACTCACAGTAATGTCAGTAAATTTACTTTTGAAAGAATAAACTTTCAAAAGCTTTGCTTTGGTATTTTAAACTGAATAACATAAAATAAAACCATTATTGGAATTAACTAACTTTCTCTTTAAAGTATCTCTGGCACTGTTTACACATATAAAATGCATTGGACGTTTTAAAATATTTTTTGTCAATGACAACACTAACATAGTAGTAAATTTTTCACTTTTTATACATAAACTTAAATTAATGAATGAAATTAATGTATGAGCATACTATTGGATCTAAATGAAAAGTCATGCTTTGAAGAGTGATATGTCTTCACTTTCTTTACCTGCATGTATATTTGGATGCAGCCTTTTTATATCAACTACTAACTTTTGAAATAGATGCTAATGCTCTTTTAGGAGATTTGTATTACTGGTTTTCGTTCAGTCACTGGCATAGCAATTAGCTTTCATGGTGAATAATAAATATATCAACAAATACTTGTGATGCTACACATGCATTTTCAACATTTTTGAGAGGCCAGAATTAAGTACTTATTTTTCTTAAATATAAATCTTAATTTTTGAGCTTATTTCTGCTAAATGGTTTATTCCAAGGCTTAAAAGTTATTACTAAACAGGGGGAAAAAGTGGTTTTAAATGTTTGCCATATAATAGATGAAACCACCACTCAAATTACTTTCTGTATGGTCTATTGGTGGGACTGGTCAGGCTCCATTTTTCAACTGTATTTCATGTACAACCTGCTTATAATTTCTCATATTTCTGTTGGCCCAAACAGTATTGCCTAATGGCAACTTGCATCTCACAAATCATTACCCAGGACCCTACATACCTGGCTAGTATACTAAGTGGTCCTCAGAAAGAGTGACATCTAGTACCTCTCCCACAATTACTTAGGTCCTGAAGGAATTAGGTGTCCCTAGAGATGCCTATCAGAACAAACTTTATTTACTAGTAAGAGCCCAGGATGATGCCCTGGAAAGTTTTAGGAAACTAATGGCAAATGATATCTTTTGATTTCTTAGCATTAACCATGTGATGGAATAAGAATTCACTTTATGTGTATTTAACATACTGTTAGTTGGGTCCGTGGCAGAAAGTGGAAGTAAAAACAGAAGTCCACCAAGACCATCCTAAAATATTTTAAAGCAATAACTAATAAAAATTACTTTGTTAAAACTATGAAGTAATAAGCTGGACAGGAAAATAGAAAAATAGGTATAACCTGAACTGTCCCAGGCAAATTAGGAGATACCACAGATCATCTTAAAGAATCATTTTTCAGGTTTCAGTACATATCATGTTATTTGCATATTAGCTAAATGTATATTGCTGTGCTGTGTACATGCGTATTATGTTATCTCCAATATTATGTTCCTTGTTGTTTTCTTCTCTTTACAGTGTGTTTAAGATTCATTCATGTTGTATATGAATATTTAATACATTGGCTCTGAATGCTTCCTAATACTATCACCATAAACAAGGCATCAGTGACTGTTTTTAGTTGAGTCCTCTTGTGGACACATGAGGGAATTTATTTTACAAGTCAGTTTGGAACTCTATAAATACTTTTTCTTTTCCATTCACTTAATGGTTTTATTGGATAATTGAATATCAAGTCTTGATTTTGGTCTCATCAACTTTGGTCTTCTCGTGTGACTGATATTTTATGATTTTGAATTTTTATTTAAAATGAAATTCCCCACAGGTAGGTCACAAAGTTGTTTGCCTATAGGTTATCTTATTAATGTTATGATTTTACTATTCACACTTGGTATTTTCTTTGCTTGTAAATTTTTTTATTTTAATATTGAATATTTCATCCAAATTTATATCTACTTTTTATCAATTATGTGCTAAATACAATTAGAATTTTAACTTAAATGGTTTAACTTTTTAATAGTCATATCAAAATAATCTTTTAATTAAATTTGAAATGATGAAAAAACATTTTAAAGCATATTATATTACACTAGTATAAATATTATGAAATAAATTTATGAGCTCAAAACCGAAAAGGGAAAATGTAAAATTTCTGTTACAGAAGAACTTGTTGGCTATTTCAAAAAAAAATTATATATATTTAAGGCATACAACATGATGTTCACATCTTTATTCTATCCACCTTCCTTCCACCTTATATTTGATATTAATCAGAAATCAAGTATTTTTTATTTAGGCACTTTTTTCTCCATGTAATAGATGGTATTTTCAGCACCATCCATTAACAATCCCTTATTTTCTCTTCATTTGTGGAACTACTTTTATTATATAAAAATTTATATAAAAATATGTAATATATATATATTTTTTAAGCACTGGCTATGTGATTTCCATATATTCTATTTGTTTATCTGCCTAATTATTTTCAGAAACCTCAAAAATGTTGTGCGTATTATTTTTAACATCATTAAGATATGTCAATATCTGGCAGGGCAAGCTTCATTTATCAGTCTTTTCCTCTGGGTGAATTCAATTACTCATTGACTTTTGCAACAAACTTACATTTTAGTATAATTTCATCTATTAACATTCACCTGATATTTTGAACATATCACATTAAACATACTAGTTTGGAGAGAACTGTCCTCTGCTTTGAGTTGTCCTTTTTATGGGCAAGCTTATTCTTTCTACTTATTAATTTACTCTGTCGTTTTCTTGGGAATTAAACTTCTTCTCTGTAGAGATTAGTGTGTACTCAGTCAATTATTAGTTTCATTCATTGGTTTGTGGCTATCGTAACAATGAATTATTTTCCTATTTCTTCATTGGTGTTTCATTATATAAAGAAACACTACAAGCTCTCTAAAAATTGAATATTTTAAAAAATGGTGAACTGTCTTTTAAGTTTCAATAAATTGTTGATTATATTTTTGAAAAAGATTATCATAAAATATCTGCAAATAATCGTATATTTTCTGTTTCCATTCAGCACTTACATCTGTAATAACGTTTACTTTTCTTTCCAGTAGCATTGTCTAGAATGTTTAGTACTGTCAAATAACAGTACTGATAATGGGCATTCTCTTGTTCCTGATAATGAAGTTAGCCATCTAAAACTGTTCCCATTAGGTAGAATATTTTCTATAAGTGTTGGTTTATAATATATATAAAAGAAATCCCCTTCTACTTCTTGTGTGCTAAAAAGTCCTTTTTAAAATAAATAATGGTTGCATGTTATCAAATGTTTTGTATTCATTGGTTTTGAAAATTATTATCTTTCTCCTTTGGTTAATGTGTTGAATTACACTGATGGCACTTCTTTTTGATACATCCTTGAATTTCCTGCATAAGCCTATTTGATCCTTGTCTTACTGGATTTTGAGATTTAGTTAGGAATTTTGTCATTTAGCCAATTAGTTCAACAGTTAAATGGTAGTTTTCTGATTTGAAATGCATGGTTACATTATCTTCATAAAATAAACTAGATGACTTTTGCTGTTTTCTATTTTTTTGTGTGTGACAACTTATTTTTTACAGGAATGAAGTATTCCTTAAAAGTGTGGTAGAACTCAACTTTCCCTTCTCCCTGCATATTTTTGACAAATATTTAACAGTTTTGAAAGTCTTTTGTTATCAAAGTTTCTATTTCTTCCTACAAATATTTTATATTTTCCTAAATTCAGCCATTTTACTAGATTCTAAAGTATATTAGTTACAATGTTTATGATACCTTTTAATGTCTGTTATGTTTGGAGTTATTGCCCTTGTAAAATCTTAACATTATTTATGCTTCTTTATTTTCTTAATATGTTTTATTAGAAGTGTGATTACATTATATATATTTTATAGTAACCAATTTTCAATTTGATTAAACCTATTTATTACTTTTGATTTCTAGTTTATTAAATTTTCTGTATCTTTGTTTTTTGTTTTTGCTTTCCTTTTGGGAAGTTAGTTGCCCATAAGACAAGGTGTTTGTCTTATTTTTATCCTTTCCTGTTTATTACTAAATGAAACTTTCAATTCTCAAAACACCAGTTAACTATGTCTAAAAATTATAGAGTGTAAGATTCATATTTTTATTTCATTCTAAATGTTTTCTAATTTATATTTTGAATCAACTTTAAACCATGTTTTACTGAAACCGTGTAATATAATTTTACACATAAAACTTTTAACTATTTTTTATTTCTTATTCCAAATTTTATTGCAATGTACTTGTTTTATATAATTTTTATGAATAATTTTTTAGTAACCATTGAGGCTGCCTTTGTCACCTTAAACATACTCTAGTTTCCATTGTTCATGTGCACTTGAAGATGCATTCTTTATATTATGTATGTGATAATTTGAGTTTATCAATATTATTTTTCAGATCTTCAGTATTTCAGTTTATATTTGCTTGATTTAACAATTAAATCTGACAACCTGTATATTCCTTCCTGTGTGATATAATGTGAAGAGTTATTATTAATTATATATCTGTTTATGATGAATATGTCCTCTTGTTCTATTATTTCTCTTAACATTTTGTATTACTATTATTTATCTTGTGTGATATGTTTTCCTTCAAAGTTTATTTAGACAGATTTTGAGATTTTTTTGGTTCATGGTTGCCTAGTATATCTTTCTCTATCATTTTATTCCAATAGTTTGTTTTGTTTGTTTTCCTCTTATTTATTATAACCTCTTTGTTGGGACATTGAGATAGTGAAACATTGGAAATGAGCAAAATATAAACTAGAGGAGCAATAAATGTACATTTTTATATAATGCAATACTACAAAGGGACTAAACAAAATAACATGGCCAGAGATAAAACAAAAAGTTAATTATTACTGAATAAGATTCATAGTCACAGATATATGGTAAGATTATTTTTTTGTAAATTTTGAACAAATAATTTAAATTCTAAATATAGTGAGCATGTGAGCTTCTCAATGGTTAAGAGGATAAATAATCTTAAGTTTTATGGACAAGTAGTTACTTTATTTAAAAGCTGCCTTAAAATAATTATGATAAAAAGCTACTACCATCATTTTAATTTTGTGTGATAATAATGTGGATGTTTATTATATCATTTGTTGTATATTTATATATTTTCACAGTTTAAAATTGAATCAATAAAAACCCTCAAACCATAATTGATAAAAACCCTTTGTAAGTTACAGAGTTAATCCCTTAGAAAATCATAAACAAAATAAAATATACAAATATACAAACTAAATTAAATAAGTAACTGAAAATTAGAATCTAAATTGTAATGTTAAATTGCATTGTTCACACTCAAAAGGCTCTAAAAGTAAAATTAAAATTCTATGACCCCAAGTTTTCTTATTATTTGGTTCAGTTCTTGCTATATCTAGTTGTAAATACCAAAAGAAATTTTCAATCAATTTAAAATATTTTGACTATGAAATAATAAACAAATATATTTTGACTAGGAAATAATATACAAATATAATTTGACTAGGAATTAATATACATATATAAAGCAAGAAGTAACATTCTCAGGGAAAAAAATGTCTTTTATATTACTAATAATGACACATCCTGCCCTCCACATATTGAGATATCCTAAAAATTTTCTTGTCAAGTATCAATAAGTAGACAGCAAACAATCCATGGTCAAAAGTGCATTTCTTCCTTAAGTAAAAGACCCACCCAAGATATAAATTTGAATACAGCACCCACAAAGGACCAGGTTATCCCATGAGTTTGTTTTATGCCAAGAAATGTATGATTCGCCCAACAATGGAATGAGAAATACTGCCAAGTGAATTTAACAACAGTACAATTTTCAACATTATTTTAAAATAAAATTGCATTATTACTTTTTTCTGTCTGTGCCAATTAAAGACTGTGAAAGCAATATTTGGTGCAACTTATGATAATACCAAGATAACGACTTCAAATTGGCTATTGATTTGGGTAACGTGAGAGCTGACATTCCCTGTGATTTAAGCAGTTTTAGTAGAGAGACCATGTTGGTGTGTTAAAGATAGGATGGAAAAATAAAAATAAAAATAGTGGTGCTAGACAACTTTTTCAATAACTTTTACTCTAAAGAGAAAAGGGCTAATGAAAAAGCACTTGAAAAAACATGGAGACAATAGTTTTTTATTTGTACTTTTAAAGAAGTTTTAGGCTGGATACAAGGATCCTTCAGCAAGGTAAAACTTAAAATATGGTAGATACTTTTAATAGTCAATTTCCTGAAAAAGCAAGAGAGAATGAATTATAAATCTCAAACAGAGGATGGTTTAATCGAAATAACAATTGTCTATGGGATAGAAAAAAAAAAGACCGCACTAATGTGAATAATTATTTGCAAGTAGATGTAGTGATCTAATGTGAGATACTTCTGCTGTTTCTATTTGCTCAGTAATGAAATGAATTGATAAAGATTTGTGAAGAGAAAGTAAGATAAAAAGTAAAATAATTTTCTCAGGGCCTGGTACAGTCATTTGATCAGGGAATTTTAGGAGGATTGTTTAATACTATTGAAGGTCTAGTTTTTAGCTGTTTGGGAGTTGTAGACATAAATTTCGTATGAAAATTTTTTTTTAAATTTGTTGTTGTTTTGTTGTTCTTTGTTTTTTTCCCAGTCTCCTTCAGTTATGTAGGTGCATGCACAAAATAAACAAGATACATAAACCAAATAAATGCTTTTGGTTTAATCAGGTTTGTTGTGTTGGCTGGAAAACATGGTAAAGTGAAGAATCTATGCAAGGAATGTTTTTGGGCTGGAGCGTGGACTCTCAACTAATTTATCTATGCTATAGAATGCTCAGTTTTCAGAGTTCCACAGAAATGCCAAATCTATGACAAAATACAAATTTAAAAGTGTGCTGCCAGTCGGATACAGAGATACAAGATAGAAACAAGAATAGGGTCAGTGACTGCAATCACACCACAGTTCATAGTGTGAGTGGACAGTAACACCCCACATTTTGCAGATAAGTATGGTAAAAAACAAATCTTGGTAAAGATATTTAACAAAGAAAATATGTTAAAAAAAGAAGCATGCAGACTTTGCAATTGTGAGAATATGTGAATTTGTTTTTCCTCTCTATTTTTCCAGTGAAATGTGATTTTCACTGTGTTTCTTCCTATACAACACACTGAGCATAATGAATATGACAGTGTCAGTACTGAGGAAAAAGGATTAGTCAACGCTCTCTGTGATTCCATTCAGTGATTCAGGTGCTGCATGTGCACAAATTATACCTTAGTAGTAACTGTACTCTCACACATGGGCAGCAGAAAGTAAAAAAAATTTGAAGAAATTTTTCCAAACTCAAATTATAAATCTGGGAAACAGTGAAGGTGTTACAAATATCTCTTGTTTTATAATTGGGATGCTCTACTAGCCCTGCCATCTTATGTGACATTATGTTAAAGAAGCTCTTCTAAAAAGAAGAGCTTCAAAAGTAGTTCATCAGCATGTTCAAGTCTGAAAAATAATGTTTCCTTTGGTGACTGGTAATTACTTTGCCATTTTTCCCTACCTTACAATCTAACCTGTAGGTATGACTAAAGGGTCTCTAATATTACTCAGAAAGATTGTGCATTACTTCATAACTCCATAATATTTCCCCCTGAAAATTTGCCATAAATCTTTAAACAAATAGTGGTTATTATGGAAGTTTTTGGATAAATTTACTGGACCATTGGTGGTATTTCTGAGTCACTTAGTAATGACACAGATAGTTTAAAAAAAATCAAAAACCCATAACCAGTCAAAAATAGCTTATTGACACACTGAATTTGGTCTTTACACAAGCTCAGCAGAAAAAGAACTTCTTCAAAAGAGTCCTGTCAGCATAAAATTAATGTAATTTTAAGAGTCTGTCTTTCTTTACCACTAATCTGAGTTGAATGAATTCATCTGGCTGGGCTATTTCTGATGAAAAGATATGTTGTGAGAGAATATATTGAGTGTGCATGAGTGTTTCTCTGTGTGTGTATGTGTGTGTGTGTGTGTGTGTATGTGTTTGAACCATATGAAGTTACCATTTTTATAGGTTAAAAATCTAATATCATTACTTTAATATTATTCCATTTAATAAATACATGTATATATTTGAATATATTAAAATATAACATATTCAGTATGCTATTATGTGATATGTTATTGTATCGTGATAAATAATAATTTTCATAGCTATAAAATATATATGCTATTTTGCAATTTAAGCTTCTTTTTCTTAGTAAATTTTTTAGTTCTCCCACCTCATCCCCATATAGCATTATAATAACTGTCTTGAAATGGAAAATTGAAACCAGCACTCAAACAATTTGATTTAACCAGAATGAAAATATTGTATTTTTTAAGATATAAAGATACTGTGTTGATAAAATTCCAGGATATCTTCCTACATGAAGAACTCTCTTCTTTTTTATGCTATGGAAACCAAATTGTGCCAGTTTTTGTAAGGACTATATTGACATTACACATTGACCAATATATAAAATCTGAGAGAGGGCCTCCTAGATGGATCTTAAGCAAAATGTGAGTAGCTGAATTTGTTTAATCATTTTCTTTATTTTTCTTCTCACATAATATTGCTCTATGACAAGTAGACACAGAGCAATCTGTTCTCATGTCATTCTGTATAGGTAAACTTGACTTAATTGAATCCCTGTTGACATTGCTGTATTTTGTCCACTGAGCTCCCCAAAAGTAGTCTATAGACAATCAAACTAGAAAGACCGAGCCCATTTTTACAGTTTACTATTGCAATCAAATAAACCTTAGAGAATGTTAGTTTGTGTAGTAAATAATAAAACTCTTTAATCTTATAGCCTAATAATAGTTAGACTTAAAGGTAAGTAATAAGTATATAGCAAATAATTTTATTTTATCATATTCAACGCCTGTAGATCTTTGTCAGCTCTTTATTATACACAAATTAATATAGCAAACTTATTGTGAGCACCTACTATATGCCAAAATAGGCACAGAAGCTGAGGAAGCAGTTCTACAAAATGCAGCGTATCTGTCTCAATGTCACCAATGAAAAGACTCATTTCTTATTTCATTACTCTCAAACCACATATATGGCACAAATAGCCTCTCATCCATGACTCACTAACTCTGGATCATGAGCCCTAATAATCAGCCTTTATTTAATTTCAACTGTGTGTGTCTGCCTAGTCTTATCTAAACTTCTGGGGCAAAGATTACAAACTCATTTTTCTCTTTCCTGGGCACACAACCAAATTGTCTCCTGATCTTTCTTTTCTGGATATATCAGAATGTGTGACCGAGTTCTTGGCAATGAATTATAATTGAAAATGATGGATGCTACTAAAAATAAAAAATTTTTCAGTTTGGATACAGAGGAATATGTGAGGCACTACAAAATGATAGAGCAAAATACTGAAAATTTCTGGATCCCTGAATACACACTAGAATCTTGTCTCCCCAACCAACTGTATTGGATTATGGTTTAAATGAGAAATAAGAGTTTATTTTTTCTGTTAAGATTTTGAGGATGTTTGTTTGAATAGTCACCTACTCTGACTATTACAACCTTTGTGACATAGATTTCTGGCTTTTGAACATACACACTCACCCCTCATGCTCCACTCTTGGAGATAGACTTAATCTCACAAAATGGAAGTAATGACAAACAACTGAGAGTTTCCCACTATGTTAACTCCTTCAAGTGACAGAAGCTAAAGAGTTTGAAGAAGATGGAAACCTGGATTACCATCACCTTTAAATTCTAATGCAATTGCAATTGAGTTTTGTTGTGAGTATAATTAATAACATTAAATATTTTTTCTATTGTGAGAAAATAAATTTAGAAATCATGAGGACATGGGGCACGTGGATAGTTGGCAGAGTATGAGAGATCATACAGACCAGAGAATGAAAAGGCAACAAAGGAGGCAAGAAATTCGCACACATTTTTATTGCAGCACTGTTCACAATAGCACAAACATGGAACCAACAGAGCTGCCAATCAAAACTGGACTGGATAAAAAAAATTGGTACATATACATGATGGAATATTACACAGTCATAAAGAAGGACAAACATATGGACTTTGCAGCAACTTGGATGGATTTAGAGTCTATAATACTCAGTGATCTAACACAGAAACAAAGAACTGAGTATCATGTGTTCTCACGCATAAGAGGACCCTGAACAATTACTACAATACTTTAAGAAAGGGATTGGCAGTAGTGGGATACTGCCAGGGTGAGAGAGGGAGGGTAGGAATGGGGTGGGGAGACACAACATCAATAAGGGTACCTGATCTCTAACCAGGCAGAGTGATGACCAAAGGGAGACCCAAACTTTACCTGTATGATGATCACTTGCATACCCAATCATGAATTGTACCCCACATCTTTAAAATTAAAAAAAAAAATTTTTTAAAGTCAAGAAATTAAATGGTGGCTTTATTGATTTCAGAGTTGGAACTCACTGTGATAGTTCTTTATAAATATTCGAAAAGGGCATTTATTTATACACTATATAACTCCAGAGAGCATGGCAAATATTAATGGATATAGTTTATGGAGAGAAATTCCCATTCAATACCAGAAGAAACTATTGCTAATTACAACAATCTTAATAAATTATCCATTGCTGGAAATATCCAGCGTCTCTGTATGCCCAAGCATCAGGTAAACCACTCCCCCCTTGTTCATCTCTAGTCCTGGTTAATGCACTTTCATCTCTCCTGTTGTGAACATTATTTTGCTATGAGTGCATGTGCACTATGTGCACTACAGTGTTCAAACCCCTTTGCTTTGCCTACATTCTTTACAGAGTCTCATGCCTCATAGGGCATTGACAACTGACATAGATATCATGTCCTTCGTGCCACATTCTGGGCTCTTACTCAACACCAGCTCAACTTTTATGGCACCTGCCATTTTCTTTGTGTAAATAGAACTATATTAATTATATTATACAATTAACTAAGATATAAACAACAGGAAAATATCTTTATTTTAGAATTCCCTATACTTTGGGTTTTGATATTAACAGAACAGGTGAATAAATCAATTAATCCCTGTCCTTAGAAATACTTCAGACTGGATGCCACTGAGACGCTTAACAATTCTAAAGATTTTTCATTCTAAATTGGTGAATACAAATTTAATCAAGTTTTTTTTTTTAATTTGGTGGTTGATAGACTTCAGAAAATTTTGAGAGCCATTGTATGCTTCTAGGAGCCTGGAAAACTCAATAACATGTTTTAGGTTATCACTTTCTTTCCTAGCTTAAGGCATTTCTTTTCTTCCAGTGCCACATTGTACTTAGTTTATTTTCCTCACCACCTGATTATATTTGAATTTTTATCTGCTTATCGATAATGTCTCCTCCCTTCCAATGCCATTCCAGGTTTTATACTTCAAAATGTCATTAATTTGTCTCCATAAATGAACTGATTCTCTTTTCCTCTCTCTCTCTCTATATATACATATATACACTATAAACATGCATATACATGCACACATATGTCAATATATTTAAACATGTATATTTCTGTATATATTACGTATATAATAACATGAATACAGTATACTATGGCATATATAATGTATTACATCAGTATTTTGTATGTGCAATATTATATATAATATCATGACATGTAGTATATATTCAATATTTTGTGGTTTACATAATGCATGGGATATGTATTATATATTGCCACATATATAAAATACACATATTTCATAGATGTAAAATCTATTTGCCTTCATATTCTAGCTGCACAATGAAAAACATAGTAATTAAATCCTTCATGTCTTAGTTCCAGTGTCTGTAAAAAAGGAAATATTATAACATTTAGGTTATAGAGTTGGAAAGAGATCATACTTGCAATGAACTGAAAAAGGCTCCATGCTCTTAGTAGGTCTTACATAAATTATAGTTGCTTGATAATATCAAAGCCATGCCTAGTTCTAAACAATGGAAATGTCTGCCAGATAACTGATGCCTAAAATATTTGTTGAATGGAGGTAGACCATGTTTTTGACTAGTTACAAGTTTGCTGAAAACAAACCATATCTCCGGTCTTATTATTCCAAGACAAAACATTGAGAGTTTCTCATTTCATCTCTTATATCATAAGGCATTGCTTTAGGGGTCTGTGAGTGTCATCATATTTCCAGGAACTGTGCCAAATTGATCTAGAAGATCTCAGCTCTCAGGTAATTCAATATCATTTCTACATTGAGCAGGGGTCTCATTCCAAGCAAAATAATGGTTATTTCCCAGTATTGCCCAATTTATGTAGAAAGAATCAAAATAAAATTCCCTTTAAAAAAATGTGTCTTTTAGACTTATAAGATTGACACCTAATAAAACCGCTTACACATTATAACAATGCCCTATCATAGTGAGTAATGAACCATATGCAGTTCACTCATTACCTGCTCGTATGTGACTGCCTGTTGTAATTTCTGGTCTCTCACCTTGTAGCTCAAACTGGCATACACCACTATGAGTCTCTGGGGCAAATAACATTGTTGAATTCATTAATCCCCTCCCCCCAACAGCTTTGTTCATCCTCCCACTGAACTGTGAGCCAATGGCTTGGGACGGAAAGACCTTCCACAGAACTCCTCTGTTCTTTCTCAGCCTGGCACGTATAACAAAGGTTTATGGTACACATATGAGACTGTTTATTGAGTGTTACAAGGAGAACATTTTCAGCGTAACCTGATAGGGAAACTAATATGGTAGATATGTTTTGACTTGATGTGGTCACCAAGTCATGTGTGTTATCAGAAAAAGAATTCTGTAACTTGCTTGTAAAGAATGAAAAGATACATATTTTTTTAGTTCTCTTTAGTGAGTTTGCAAATTAGTATGTGAAAATCCACAAAACTTGTCAACGTGTAGGTTAACATAACTCAGAACCTGGTCTATAATACACACTGGGCTATTTAAATCATTTAAAACTTGTTTGGCAAATGGTTACATTGACTTGACAAATTGGGATTCCTTATTCATTTCAGTGTTGCTCTTGGCTTCAGTCTTTTTGAACACTCCTGATTTCAAGCTGGATAAAGCAGTTTAATATATTGAAAAATTTGTGTGTGGTGGAAACACAGGATGGGGTGAGATAAGAAAATTATTACATCTTAAAAGTTTTAAAATATATTAAACAAACTTTCTTTAAGTAGTGTACAATATGCCTTATCTAAATTATTTTTAATTTTCCAGAATTTTTAGACCATGGGACCAGTTTACATACTAAGAGAAAAGAGAGTTGTTGACACAGAGAGATTTTGCTTGCCCAGGAGATGGGATAGCCTTTTGTGAATGAGCAGCACCAAAAACCTCCAAATATGGTATGGTCCTGAGGACACTTAACCACAGAGACAGAACTTGGCAGTGACAACAATCTCACTATTAACCAAGTCAGGTTCTGACATCAGCAAGTTAATTATGGCCAAACAAAATTGGTGATTTTCTGGAGTATGGAAGAGAGACAGTTTTAGCACAGAGGGGGTTTTAGAAACATAATGTGCTGGTTTTTTCTTCAGATGTGAAAATACAGGCTAATGATGTTAAATAACCTTCCCAAAGTCAGACAACTAAATGCAATACATGTACACATCTTCCATAAAATGTTGTTGATTTGAGTTTGAAATAAATTCTGCTAAGACGAGAGCTTAACAACAGTATATCACTTTTCCTTTATATAATGGGATTTTCAAAGATTGGAAAATAACACAGCACAATTTTCTATTTTTTTGCAATGTACCCCACCTAGATATGATACAAATATCAGACAATCAACCTAATGTATATCATAAAACTGCTAATTGTACATTAGACACAAGAAAGCATAGATCTAATCATATTCTGAAGTGTTAAAGGCTTGAAGAAAGAAATAGATCTTAAAATTACAGAAGAAAACTTAAAGAGAATAAATATCGTAAATACACTCAACTACTTACAGAGATATGAGCATACGCAGAAGAGACTGCTGAAATGAGTATAGCTAAGTGGCGACGAACTTGCAGGAATTTGAGGAGAGAATGAGTATAAAATGACATCCTGAAGGAAAAAGAAATGCCATTAACCTTCTAAATAGCTGACAGAAGACAGAAAAAAAAACTATGTAAAATGTTTATTTTAAGTGTACAATTCTTAGTATAGTGGCAGTTTAAGCATGGGAGGGAAGCAGATGGATGAGAGGACTTGAAGACTTGGAATAGTTATGCTTATTTTTTAGGTTAGACTATTTGGGGAAAGTGGTAGACGTGTATAAGGAGCTTGTACTCCTGGAATCTTTAATGTAATGATTTTCACTGCTGTTCCTAAAGCAAAGATTAATCAATAAAATGGTGGAGGCTGCGCTGCCCACACAGTAGCAGTTGGGTTAGTTGATGCATAGAATAGTAAAGCCCAGGAAAAAGAGAGATATTCCTTTGCACTGTAAGGAGTGGGCTCAGGCAACATAATCAATGTTGTGTGGATAGAAAGATTCTTCTTGCCAAGGTGAGCTATGGAGAGAGTGGTATGACTGACTGAAGTGAGATAGTGGTTTTGGGTGTGTGAGGGGGAGCAGTTGGATAACTATAGAGAAAACTGAAATGGATAGACAATAGTCTTTCGGTCAATGCTATTAAAAAAAAAATCAGGTATGTAAATAGTGTAACTGGTGAGTAAAAAGCTTAGAAAACCCTCTGCCTATCAATCAACAATTTAAGTAGTAAAGATTTTTTAACGCCATCATGTAAAGTCCAAATTGTCCAAATGGAGATATAGTCATTCAAGAAAATCTACTAAGTCTTAGTAAGAACAGTGAAATCACCTGCTCCTGACGTATGTCCCAGCCCAGCTCTGTGCTAAAGAAGTTTTACCCAGGACATATACAACCAAGAAGACTGGGTCTTGAGGAGGGTTTGTTCTGTCATTGGGATTACAATTTTATACCAAAAGAATCCTTGTTTCTCGTCCCACTCTTTACCCAGAGCCCAACCTTAGGGAGGAAACTTTATTCCAGGAGTTGCAGGCCAATAATATTGAGTCATTAATCATTCACACACCAACTGACCCTTAGGGTGCATGTTCCATGTGGAAGAGACAGACATCCTCTTACTAAATGCTCATTAGGGAGCAAAGATTCCACTTTAAGAAAGAGTTCCCTGCCCCCGGCTTCAAGCAGTGGCCCAAGGATTTTACCTAGGATGAAACAATGGCCTTAGGAATAAAGAGATTCAGAACTCTGTCTGAAGAGACTGACTTTATTTAAACAGATAGTGGAGAAACCCACACATGAAGGCATTGTTGAAAGACTTGGAGATCTTGGTAAAAGACAAAGGAAACTGGTAGCGTCAGGATTCAAGCAACATGGCAGAATAGTCAGAAGTTTAACGGAGAGAATCAAAAAATAAAAATAAAAAGAGACAGCCACAAGGAACCCTCCTGAAATCATGTTATATCTTGTGTGTCCAGATGACCGTGCACCTTTCCAGGCTGCTGCCACTCAGAATAACCACATCGGGACATGGGACAAACTTGAAAGCATTATCTGACTACACCTTTCAACATTGGCCAAAGCTTCACTGGCAAAAAGGGCTTAAAAGCAACCTCTTACCAAACACTGATTGAACAATATGTCTCTCTGATTCAAAGATACCTCCTAGGAAATCAAGCTTAAAAATAAAATCACATACATCCCTTTTAGACATTCCAATAGACTGTGTATATGCCATAAGCGGTAGACCCTCAGAAGAGATTAGAGAGAAATTAACCAATCTAAAAGTCCCTCACAAAATGTGGGCCAAATCGAACATATGAACTCCCTGGAACATGAGAGCAATCTGCAAGCCATGTGTGTGTGTATATGTGTGTGTGTGTGTGTGCGTGTGTGTGTACATATATATATAAAATATATATAATACATATAAATAGTATATATTATAGTATATATAATATATATGATCAAAGGATAATCCCTCTTAGTCACTTAGACTAAGTGATATATATTCACTATTTTTTTCACTATATTTACCTATTAGTGTTGAATATATATTAAAAATATGTAGATTAAAAAATGACAACAAGTGTAGACAATGTGAGCAGGAATGCTAGAGATTGCACACTTTCAGAAGAAAATAGATCACAGAATTAATTTAGCCAAGTCACTAAACAGATAGACAAATGACCAAGCAAGCATCAAAAGCACTCTCTGGTGGGTTGGGACTCAGTCTAAAGAGTTTCTTTTCCCCCCAGCCTCTCCCCCAGTCTGAAGAGTTTCAACAGAAATTTATGAGACATTCAAAGAAACACGAAAGTGTTATTCATACACAGGGAGGAAAGGAATGGGAAACCAAGACAGAAAACATCAAACAGTCACTAGAACAGTTTTTGGAGGGAATAAAATTATAGACTTAGCAAAGGCTTCAAAGTAGATATACATACATTCAAAGAAGCAAAAGAAACTATGCTTAAAGGATTAAAGAAAGCTATGAAGATAATGATCCTGGCAAAAGGGTCAATCTATCAAGAAGATATAACAGTTATAAACAAACATACACCTAAAAACAGTCCAAAAACACATATACCATAAACAAAATTTAAGGGAGAAAAAGACAATTCAATAATAATAGCTGGAGACACCAATATCCTACTTTTAGTAATAAATGAACAACTAGGCAGAAGATCAAGTACAACTACAAAAATAGAAGATCTGAACACTACTATAAATCAATTGGAAATAACAAATCAGGCTAGGTGCTGAGTGTGGTGGCTTGTGCCTGAAATCACAGCACTTTGGGAGGCAGAGGCTGGAGGATCACTTGAGCCTAGCCTGGGCAACATAATGAGACCTCTTCTCTACAAAAAAAAAAAAAAAACATTAGCCAGGTGTGGTGGTGTGAACTTGAAGTCTTAGTTACTTGAGAAGCTCAGAGGGAGGATCGCTTGAACCCAAGTCGAGGGTACAGTGAGCCATGATTCTGCTACTGCACTTCAGACTCTCTGCAACTGAGTTAGACCCTCACTCAAAAAAAAAAAAAAAAAAAAGAGAAAAGAAAAAATATATAGGACACTCTACCCAACAGCAGCAAAATACATGTTCTTTTCAAATACACATAGAACGTTTTTCAAGATAAGCATATATTTGGAAGAAAAAACCGCTCAACAAATTAATAGACTGAAAAAGATTTAAATTATACACAATATGTTTTTCTACCTCAATTGAATCAAAATTTTAAATCAATAACAGAAGGACATTTTGGAAATTCATAATTATATAAAAATTGAACAACATATTCCTTAATGATCAATGGGTAAAAAACAACTTAGAAGGGAAATTTAAACATAATTCAACCTTAAAGAAAATTAAAACACAACACCCCAAACTTACAATAATCAGAGGGAATATTTTTAGTTGTAAACAGCCATATTAAAAGAGAAGAAATTTCACAAATAAATAATCTAACCTTCTATCAAAAAAGACTAGAAAAAAAGAGTGAACAAAACTAAAATCAAGTAGAATTAATAAAATAATAAAGATGAAGGTGGAGATAAGTAAAATGTTATGAAAATCGAGAAAATCAATGAAACTAGCAGTTGTTTCTTTTGAAAATATCAACAAAATTGATGAATGATTAACTAGACCAACTAAAAAAATAGAGAGAAAATTGAAATAAGTAAAATCAGAAATAAAGAGGGAGGATTACTACTGAATTTACAGAAATAAAAAGATTTATCAGCTATACTCTGAGCAATTATATTCCAATAGATGAGATAATCTAAATGAAATGGACAAATTAATGGAAGGAAAACTACTAAAATTGACTCCAAGAGAAATGGAAAATCTGAATAAACATAACAAAAGTAAAGAAATTGAATTAGTAAACAACAAAAAAACATGTTATAAAGGCAATCTCAGCACCAGATGGCTTCACTGGTAAATTTTATCAAATGCTTAAAGAAGTAACATGCATTCTTCATAAACTCTTTCAAAAAATGAAGAAAAGACACAATTCTCAATGCATTCTATGTGGCCAGTGCTACTTTGATACCAAAATCAGATTTTAAAATTACAAAGAAAAAAAACAACAACAACTATAGACTGCCACCACTTATGAATATAGATACAAAACTCTCAACAAAATTCTAGGAAACCAGATCCAGCAATACAATAAATGATTATATACCATGACCACATGGAATTTAATCTAGGAACATGAAACATGCAAAAATTAATCAACATTAATATAACAAATAGAAAAACAGCACACGTGACTATCTGAACAGACACGAAGAAATCATTTGACAAAATTCAACACCATTTCAAGATAAAAATAACAAACTAGGAATAGAGGGAGACTTCCTCAACCTGATAAAATTTTTAGTATACATCATACTTATTGGTAATCAACTGAAAGTTGTCTCTATAAGATGAAGAATGAGACAAGAATGTTCACTCATGTCACTCTTAACCAACATTGTACTACAGGGTCAAGCTAGGATAATTAAGCAAGAAAATGAGATAAAGCTGTTCTAAACTGAAAAGTAAGAAGTAAAACAATGTGTATTTGCAGATGACATAATCTTATACATAAAACATTTAAATACTACCACCCATACACATAAGAACAAAATTATGAGAGCTAATAAAAAAAATTTAGCAAGGTTGCAGGATACAAGATTAATATACAAAAATCAGTCGGATTTTATAAACTAGCAATGAGTATTCTGAAAATGAATTTGCATAAATAATTACATTTAAAGTAGTATCAAAATGTTGCAATGTATAGGAATAAATTTAACAAATAATACATATAAAACAATAAAAGTACATTGATTTCTCAGGCAATAAAAAAATTAACTCTGTGTGGATTATAAAACCTAAAAATAAGAGCTAAAACTACTTTTAAGTACTTGGGAAAAATCTTTATGAGCACAAATTAGGCAATGGTTTCTTAAATCAGGCAAAAACAAAAAAACTGGTGAAAAAATAAAACAATAGATAAATTGGTCTCAATCAAAATTGAAATTTTTTGAGCTGAAAACAATAGCATCAAGAAAGTTAAAAGACCCCACAGAATAGCAGTAAATATTTGCAAATAATATATATGGTAAAGATTTACATCTATCCCGCGCTTTGGGAGGCTGAGGTGAGTGGATTGCCTGAACCTGCGGGTTCGTGACCCGCCTGGGCAACTTGACGAGACCTCATCTCTACAATAAATCAAAAGATCAGCCGGGCATGGTAGAGCATGCCTGTAATTCTGGCTACTCGGCAGGCTGAGGTGGAAGGATAGCTGGAGCCCAGCAGGTCGAGGCTGCGGTGGCCGTGAGCGACCACTGCACTTCAGTCTGGGCGACAGAGTGAGACTCCAACTCAAAAAAAAAAAAAAATTTAGCTCCCTTACCTAATGACTCGGGGTCCATAGCAATAAGGATGTACTTTCTAAGACTTTTTTGAGATTATCTTATCTAAAAACAGCAGGAAAATACAAACAGAAGAAAGAGCTGAATTTTTAATTCTTTGGGGCCACAGACAGTTAACTTATTACCACTCAGCCAAGCAGTGTTTTCCAGCCAAAGCTCATCTTTGGAAAATGGGCCTGTCTGAGATATGTCAGCTGAAATGACTCACGTCAAGAAATGATTGACACATTGCCTTCATTTTGCAAATACACCAATAAGAGGAAGTAAGGCTTGTAAAAAGCCATAAAGCTTTGAGGAAGAGTGGATTTTGGACAATGTAAGAATGTGACTCTAATTGAGAATGCCGTAACTCATTTGTCAGTGAAAAACATATTATAAGTATTTTGTGTGTCAAGCTCTATGCCAGATGATGTGGAAACACTGGTGAATACTATCATGTCCTGGTTTTCAAGGATTTTATAGCTCAGTAGGCAAGCTTGTTGGGGAAAACCAACAATTATAACATGATGTGTTAAGTTCTGTCCTAGAAGCTGTCCAGAAGAGGGAGCTGATTTTGCACTAGAGCATATAAATTCATCCTGTCACACTAGGTTCAAGTTTTTGAAGTCCCCTGGGCCATGGTCTTCAAGAGAATTTGTCAGGTGGCATACTGTCTTATCCTAGACTTTCAGCAAATTCCTGAAATTGAGCATAAGGCCTCTGCCACAAAGTTATTTTAAGAAATTTAACAAGAAGAAAATACTCTATGACACCCTATTAAGCACTGCTTATTTGGACTGCTTGAGGTGTGCTGTAGACTCTGAGAAGTTCTAGGTGACCTTAGTCTGCACGTTATAGCTTTATATCTCCTTCCAAGGAGTCCTAAGAGATGTGACCTGTGTTGCTTTGGTTTGCAGCTCCCCAACATTTCATATCTCCCCTGAATGCACAAAATCTTTGACATGACCTGTAATTCTTTCTTGCACTCAATATTGGTCAAAATAGTTCCTCTTGAACTCAATTTCAGCTCTCTGTTCTATCTCCTGGGTCACTCTCTAGTATGGCCAGAGGGGAGAAAACTTAATTTTTGTGACTTTCTCTTTTTTTTGTTCCCTCTTTACAGGAGAGAAACTCTGTGTGTCCATTGAATTTCTAAGGCCTACCCAGTCTAACTTCTTGTTCACATATCCCTGTTTCATAGTCTTGTCACATCAGTTTGTGATTTACCTTTAATATGGATGCTACTATTGGCTGAATGACTTCAGGGTGCATTGCTAGAGGCCGATTAGTGGAAACTGAATTGATTGAAATCAAGCACCAAATGCAACAAGCCTTGCTTTTGTGTTTCAAGTATGTAGGCTTAGATGTGGCCATGAGCCTTAAAAAAAATAGAAAGGGATATAGAATAACAACACTGCCTATTGGATATAATATGGAAAGGAAGATAGAAGAATAACATACCAGAAAAAACTACCACTGACAATTTGGCACTGTTGGCTACCAGTAATTTTTCTAGGCATATTATTGTTTTCTTTTTAAAGCATGCAGTTAGTATATGTGCAGACAGTATTTATCTTTTCAAAAATATCTACAGCAGTTTGGTTAAACCTTAAAGTGTCAATTGAACTCTGTCTCTAAACACAGCCTTCTACCAAACTTTGTTCCACACCAAACCCACACATCCTCCTAGAAAGACAACATTATTTTGCTTTGCATGAATCTTTCTACTCTTTTCTGTACTCTACATAAATAATCCTCGAATATATAAAATATAATTTTTCCATTTACATGACATGCCTTATAATGCATGTAACACACTGTCACTTACTTCTTAAAATTTAAAAGTATTGTTCGTGGTAAGTACTTTCAAGTACTTTTCATTCATACTGTGACCAGTAGATACAATTCACTTTTTTGGACGTCTCGCATGTCTATTGCTTTTAATCTGTTCTCTTCCATTAGACATCTAGGTTATTTTCAATTATTTCCCCAGTTCAAAAAATTTTACTGGAAATATTCTTATGTTATTTTTGTGCTTGTTTCTCTAGAAAAGATGTCTTAGTTCATTTTGTGTTGCTATACAAGAATACCATAGACTTGGTAATCTATAAAAAAGCTTATTCAGCTCATGGTTCTGTAGGTTGGGAAGTCCAAGAGCATGGTACTGGTATTTGGCAAGTGCTTCTGTGTTGAGTCATCCCATGACAGAGAGCAGAAATGAAAGAGGGTCAGAGAAAAAAGCAAGAGGAGGTCAAACTCACTTATATAACAAACCCACCCTTGCAATAACCAACGACTCCCAAGATATCAGCATTAATTCATTCATGAAAGCAGAGCTCTTATGACCTAATCACTTCTTATTAGGCCCCTCCTCCAAACACCGTCGCATTGGGAATTAAGTTCCCACTACATAAACTTTGGGTTACGCGTTCCACCCATTTGGTATTCCAAAGTCCAATTACTGTGTCATAAGATAGACCTATTTTTAGATTTTTACCAATAATGTATGAGAATGTTCTCTGTTGGGAAATTCAGCAGGAGGGCTGAATGTCCTCAAAAGATATAATTTCTTAGACTACAGATTGGACCAATTATGCTAATCAAAACCAACAGTTGGTAGGAACCCCAGGAAACAATGAGGCTAAATTTCAGAATAATTTGGATTTTGTGTGGAAACCTGAAAGAGTTTCAACATTTTTAGTTATGATATTTAGGACACTTTGACAAGTTAAACTCAGCTCCGACTTCTAGGGGAGAAGCCTAAAATTGGATGTCACTGCCGTTGAAAAATAACATGGTCCTTAGCCATTGATGAGTGAGAAAGTTTCCTAAGATTTTTTAAAGCAGCTGGTCCTTTTATTCAAATAAACTATACTGGAAAGCTTTCAATACATACAATACAGAGGAAAGCGGTGCTTCTCTGCTCAAGTAGGGACATACTACCTCTCAACTCTCTGTCCTGCCTTCACACATTCTCCATAATCTGCAACAAGGTAGCTTCTGAGAGAGAAAACCAGTGAGTTAGTCTTCCTTTTTGATGCTGAAATTCAGAGAAGTACAGTTATCGCCTCAAATATTTTAGAAATTTCCAAAACTGGCCTCCTTTTCCTAGTCATGCTTTACTGTAATTTGGGGCATCATATCATATTCCCTATCCAAGACAATGCTAAGTAACATACAAGGCTTATTATGTGCACTCCTTTGAGCTTCCCTCAAAAGGTGGGGCCTTATTATTATTATTTATATCCCTATTTGGTTGTGGACCTCAAGCTGACAGAGCT
The DNA here is from genome assembly GCA_963574415.1 of Tarsius wallacei. NCBI lineage: Eukaryota > Metazoa > Chordata > Mammalia > Primates > Tarsiidae > Tarsius > Tarsius wallacei. The sequence goes on from CAUYQG010004836.1 coordinate 80,037, forward strand.
CACTAGAACTCAGAGGTAGACACGTTGAGGATCACCTAAAAGTTATGACTTTTAAAAGGGCAGATATTCTAATTCTTTTTATTGTTTCATATGATGAGCTGTGGTGATATCTTATGTTTATGACCTCATTGAAGTATAGTTAGTGAGACACCTCATTTGTCCACTATATAGGAAATAAATACAATTTTTAGAGAGAGGGAGAGAACAGTTGTATGTTGTATATTTTTATTCCTTGTTGAAATATGCCTGACTTATCTTTTAAAAAATTTTTTTGAATTTTTTTTCTTTTTGAGTTGGAGTCTCACTCTGTCACCCAGGCTGGAGTGCAGTGGCATGCTCACGGCCACTGCAGCCTCTACCTGCTGGGCTCAGTAGCTGGAACTCCAGGCATGCGCTATAACCCCCTGCTAATTTTTTGATTTATTGTAGAGATGAGGTCTCACCAAGTTGCCCAGGCTGGTCTTGAACCCTGGGCTCAGGCAATCCTCTCACCTCTGCCTCCCAAAGTTCTGGGATTACAAGTATGAGCTACCATGCCTGGACTCTGACTTATCTTTTGAGAAAGGCCATGCAGAGGTTAGTGAGTGAAATTTAATTAGTAACAATCAGCAGGAGTCAGAGTTTGCTAATTTTTTTCTCTTTCTTCTTTTCTTCCTTCTTTCCTTCTTTCTTCTTTGCTTCATTTACTTCTAGAAATTGTTAGGACTTCAGCCTATAATGGGGGGGTTACCCAATGTCTCCAGGACACCACTGTCATGAAGCTTTTGGGGGCAGGCAGCCTTCTCAGTGATTCTGAGCCTTCTTAATGGCATACTAAGCTGCCATTTCAAATTCACTATTTCCTTTCCTTCAGAAGTGTTACACTGCCATCTTTAAGCTGATTAAAAAAAAAACACAAAAATCTGATGTCACATGAAAAGTTTATACAGAGGGAGTACAGTGTTCCCTATAAATTAAAAACAACTTGCTTATTTGCAAATAAAGATTCTTAGATATTATGTCCTGCATAACAGTACTTCTTAACTGGTGTTTTGTGGCCCATATGTATGCCACAAATGGTTTACAGGTGACCGCAATATGTATCTCTGTAGCACTGTGGCAGGGGCAAAGCTTTGGGTCGTGGGATGTGCCAGTTGGAGGTTTTCAGGGCACAATCAGCTTCATCTGTTTACACAGTGTGACATAAAATATTACCA
>CAUYQG010004839.1:0-17063 GCA_963574415.1 Tarsius wallacei
AGCACCGGAGCCCAGCAGGTCGTGGCTGCGGGGGCCGAGAGCGGCCACTGCACACCAGTCTGGGCCAAAGAGTGAGAATACAACACAAAAAAAAAAAAAAAAAAAAGATAATTCCATATTTTATTCTCTTTTATTCATAAATGTTATATTTTTCTCTTGACTAACCACTTGGCTATTATTTTCAGAACAACAACTTAAATAGAGTAGTGATGATTTTGAATTTTTTTCCTTTTTTTTTTTTTTTTGCAACAGGGTCTCACTCTGTTGCCCAGGCTGGATGTAGTGGTGTGATCATAGCTTACTGCAACCTTGTACTCCTAGGTTAAATGTCCATCCTGACTTATCCTCCTGAGTAGCTAGGACTACACTACCTCACCTGGCTAATTAATTAATTAATTTTATTTATTTATTTTTGAGTCAGGGTTTCACTCTGTTGCCCAGACTGGACCACAGTGGCATGATCATGGCTGAACTTGCTGGGCTCAGGCGATTTTTTTCACCTGAGTCTCCTGAGTAGCTGGGACTCTAGATGAGTACCACCACGCCTGGCTAATTTTTTTGATTTTTTGTGTAGAGACAGGATCTTGCTATGTTGCCTAGGCTGGTTTTTAACTCCTAGGCTCAAGCAATCCTCTCGCCTCGGCCTCCCTAAGTGCTGGGACTACACCACCGTGACTGACCACATTTAAAAAAAAATATTTTTTTGTAGAGATGAGGTCTTGCTATGTTGCTTAGGCTGGTCGAATGTTATTTTTTTATTCCTCATTTTTTATGGAAACGTTTTTGGTGTTTTGTCATGGCCTTTGGTGTTTGATCTTGGTCTTTTGATGTTATGAATATCTAAGTATATACACTTATACAGCACTATGTGCCGAGTACTGTTCTAAGCACTTTATATACAATGGCAAACTGCATAGACATTGGTGGTCCTGTAAGAGTATAGGGAGCTGAAAACTTCCTATTGCCCAGTGACCTCATAGCTGTTGTGATGTTGTAGTGCAATGTATCACTAATGTGTTTGTGACAGTGCTGGTGTACACAAGCCTACTGTGTTGCCAGTCATAGAAAATTGTACAGAAATGCCCTAGGCCTTCACATTCACTCACCACTCACTCACGGACTCACCCTGAGCAACTTCCAGTCCTGGAAGCTCTCTATTCCTGGTAAATGCTTGAGACAGATGTACCATTTTTTAAAGCTTTTATTATCTTTTCCTGTACCGTTTCTAAGTTTAGATACACAAACATTTGCCATTGTGTTACAGTTGCCTCCAGAGTTCAGTGCAGCAACAGGCCATACAGGTTTGTAGCCCAGGAGCACTAGGCTAGACCATATAGCTTAGCTGTGCAGCAGGCTGGACCGTCTAGGTTTGTGTGAGTACACTCTGTGATGTTTGCACAACAAAGAAATCATCTAATGACGCATTTCTCAAAATGTATCTTCGTTGTTAAGTGACATGTGATTGTTATTTGTTTAAGGTCAGGCAACTAGTGGTAGAGTTGAAATCTGAACCCAGGAATTTGAGTTTCAGAGGTTGTATGTTCAGTTACTGTTAAACTGCTTCTGTTTTTACGATGATGTTGGCTTTCGGTTTGTTTTTCACTTTTGACTTTCTCTGTGTCCAGAGATGATCATTTTACTAGTTTGTGGTTAATATGCATATCATCTTAAGGAAGCATCCTCTACTCCCACTTAACTAGGCGGTGTTTTTTTTTTTGAGTTGGAGTCTCACTCTGTTGCCCAGGCTGGAAGGCTGAAGTGCAGTGGCACACTCATGAACACTGCAGCCTCAACCTGTTGGGCTCAGGTGATCCTTCCACCTCAGCCTTCCAAGTAGCTGGAACCACAGGCATATACCACCATGCCTACCTAGCTAATTTTTTTGATTTCTTGCAGTGATGAGGTCTCGCCAAGTTGCCCAGGCTGGTCTTGAACACCTGGACTCAGGCAATCCTCTCGTCTTTGCCTCCCAAAGCGATGAGATTACAGGCATGAGCCACTGTGCCCGGCTTTTTTTTTTAATCAGAAAAAAATTTATTTTTATCACATGTCTTTTAGGTACGTATAAAGGTGATTATATATTTTAAAAATAATAATGTAGCCGGGCTCGGTGGCTCAGCCTGTAATCCCGCTTTGGGAGGCTGAAGTGAGTGGATTGTCTGAGTCTGTGGGTTTGAGACCCATCTGGGCAACTTGGTGAGACCTCATCTCTACAATAAATAAATCAGCCGGGCGTGGTAGCGCGTGCCTGTAATTCCGGCTACTCGGAAGGCTGAGGTGGAAGGATCACCGGAGCCCAGCAGGTTGAGACTGCAGTGGCCGTGAGCGGCCACTGCACTCCAGTCTGGGCAACAGAGTGAGACTCCAACTAAAAAAAAAAACAAAAAAACAGTAATGTGTAAGTTACATTATGGATTTCCTGATAATGATCAGAACTAATTGCTGCAATGAGTTATTCTGGGTCTAGGCCGAGAGCAGTGGCTCAAGCCTGTAATCCCAGCACGTTGGGAGGCTGATGGTGGGGAGGCTTGAGGCCAGGAGTTTGAGACCAGCCTGGACAACATAGTGAGATCCAGTCTCTACAAAAACTAAAAAAAGTTAAGTTGAATGTGATGGCAAGAACCTGCAGCCCCAGCTACTTAGGAGGCCGAGGTGGGACGATCACTTGAGGCCAGAAGTTCAAGGCTGCAATGGGCCTGGATGACAGAGGGAGACCCTCTCTCAGAGAAAAAAAAGTTAATGGTGATAATTTCCATGGGGGGGGATCCTAGATTATTTTTATATTGTATATATTCTTTGTATTGAAGGAGCTTGTTAAAAAATGGAACAAAGCGAGCATGAGGGAATTTTTTACATATTAGACAAAGTAACAAAGTTGTTTTCGTTTTGGAAAAAATTTTTTTTCATTGAATTTATTGTACAGCTGAGAAACCCCAGTGATGTGCATGGCTAAGTTAATCCTTTTGATATTCTAATTTGCTGTTCAGGCTCTAAACACATTTTGATAGTTAATTATCGTCTTTGGGGGTTAAGAATTTCTAAAAGTACATTTTAATTCTAAGAAGATCTTTCGGTGGATCAGTTAAAATGCAGAACTTAGATTAAAATATGCCATAATGCCTATCAAAGAACCCTCTAAGGACTTATCTAGGAAACCCCATATAAAACAATTTATACTGCTTTAAAAACTAGCAGTCAGCTGGGCTCGGTGGCTCAGCCTGTAATCCCGCGCTTTGGGAGGCTGAGGTGAGTGGATTGCCTGAGCCCGCGGGTTTGAGACCCGCCTGGGCAGGTGAGACCTCATCTCTACAATTAAAAAAAAAAAAAAAAAATAGCCGGGCGTTGTAGGGGGTGTCTGTAATTCCAGCTACTTGGAAGGCTGAGGCGGAAGGATCACGAGAGCCCAGCAGGTCGAGGCTGCGGTGGCCGGGAGCGGCCACTGCACTCCAGCCTGGGCGACAGAGTGAGACTACAACTCAGAAAAAAAACAAAAACCAAAAAAAAAACCTAGCAGTTATCTGGATCATTGGACTGAGTACGTAGAAAGTTAATTTAGAGGAGAGTGCTTGCCACATTCTCTTAAAGAACTGTTATTTAAAAGATCTTCACTTCTTTTTCTTCCTCTAATAACTGCTCCCTCTCCCTGCTGACACCTTCCTCTTCCGCCTCCTCCCTTGTGTCACCACATGGCCTGGATTTCTTGCTGCTGTGCCTGCTCCTCTCTGAGCACATACACCCCTTCTTATTTACCCCTTGGCTTTCTTTGGGACTCCAGAATCCGGACCATGTGCCAATTGATATCATATTTTTAGCTCAGAGTTTTAAAGCCTCAGGAATTGGGAATTCCACTAAAAACACCAAGAAACTGAGCTTGGATGGTATGGTGGAGCAGGGTGTTGGGAAGGGAGGCAGCTAGCTGGGTTATAGACAGCAGCTTTAGTGTCCAATGATGGGCTTCCTTCATCACAGAAGGTGCAGTCTGAGGATCCTGTTGTTTGCCTTCTCCTAGTCCATGTGCCTCTGGAGGCTGCTGCCTCAGCAGGGGTACCTGGAACTCCCCCAACCAATACCAACATCTGAGCGGGCCTCAGAGTTGGCAGCTGGAAGTGAAGTCTGGAAGCTTCCAGTGGTAGGGGTCCCCGTGGCCCTTCCTCCTGTTTAGGTGGGAATGTATTGGAGTGTCAGTCATATCTTTCCACCAACTCTCTGGAAAAAATAGACTCTCTAGCTTGCATTTCTTATTATCTTGTTGTTATTATTTTTTACATTTTCAGAGGAGATGCAAGTTGACAGTGGCAGCTCAAAGAACTTAAATTTTTGAATTTCAACCAAGCCAGAAGCAAGGTGAGGGTATCACTTTCATGGTGTTATCATCAACAGCAAACACAGAGTCCAGGCCTCACGCTATGGATGGTAGAACTGTGACTGAGAAAGTCTGGAATCTGGGAGGAGAGGAGAGATGAGTATACCACTGACTATTCTATAAGGGTGAGATCCCACGTAGTATGTGAGAAGAATGGGTGAAAGACTAGGAGAGATGAGATGGAGAAATGGGCTGGTCACATGAAAGAGGTGCCACTGTGCTCTGTCCTATGGCACGGAGAAGTTTGACTACCTTTCTGAGAGTCCAGTGATGAGTAGTTTCCGGTATTGGCAGACCAGTTGGAGTATTCTGGGAACATCTGTCTTCCAGATGTGCTCCCCTGCTTTATGGACTTTATGGGGTCTTATCATCCTTCCAGTTTGGGCATTCTCATTGTCAGTGTTTCTGGCACTGAACGGGTCCCTTAAGAATCTGCTTCTGTGCCTGCCCCCACTCCAACCCATTCCCCACACTGCGGGAGGAATAAACTGCTGGAGTCCTAAATTAGATTGTCCTCTTCCCTTGCTTAAAACTCTGCTGACAACATTGAAATGGCTACTGCATTTAGAATGAAATTTAAACTCCTGCCCTTGGCTTCTGCAGCCCACAGGGGTTTGGCTCTTTTGGCTTCTCTGTGAGTCCATCTCTCATCATTCTCCCCCAGCCAGCAAGTCAAGCTCTTATCAACTTTAGGACCTTTGCACATTGCTTTTTTTTTGTTTTGTTTTGAGTTGGAGTCTCACTCTGTTGCCCAGGCTGGAGTGCAGTGGCACACTCACAACCACCCCAGCGTCGACCTGCTGGGCTCTGGTGATCCTTCCCCCTCAGCCTTCCAAGTAGCCAGAACTACAGGTACGCGCTATCATGCCCTGCTAATTTTTTTGATTTATTGTAGAGGCGAGGTCTTGCCAAGTTGCCCAGGCTGGTCTTGAACCCACAGGCTCAATGCACATGTTTTCACCTCTACTTGAAATACTTGTTTTATTTATTTTTATTTAAAAATTATATATATGTATATGTATCTTAGAGATTGGGTCTCACTCTGTCATCTGGGCTGGAGGGCAGTGATGTGACCATAGTTCACTGCAGCCTGGAACTCCTGGGCTCAAGCTCTCCTCCCACCTCAGCCTCCTGAGTAGCTGGGATTACAGGTATGTGACATTTTGCCTAACTTCCTTGCTTTAAAATAAAATTTTTATTGTGGTAAATATACATAATATAAAATTTGCCATCTACTCATATCTAAGTGTACAATTTAATCTGTGAATATAAAGTACATTCACAATATTGTGCAACCACCACCATCATCCACTTCCAGTACTTATTTAAATCTTCCCAAACAGTGACTCTGTACCCATTAAACACTAAGTCTTCATTGCCCCCTCACACTAGGCTCTGGTAACCTCCACTCTACTTTATCTCTATGAATTTGCCTATTATAGGCACCTCATATATGTGAAATTGTATAATATTTGGCTTTTTATGCCTGGCTCCTTTCACTTGGCATACTGTTCTCAGGGTTTTTGCATGCTGCAGCATGTATACGAGCTTGATTCCTTTTGGAGACTGAATAATATTCCATGTGTGGATGGATCACATTTTATGCATTATCTATCGATGGCACCTTTCTCCTTTTTGCATAGCAAGCTCCTTTCCATCTTTCCAGGTTCAGTTTGGATGTCACCTCTTATGTACCCAATATGTAATTATATAATTTATCATTATTTTCATGAGTTTTGTTAGTCTCCTCTACTGGACTGTAAATCTAGAAGTTCAGCTATCGTATAGCCTTGTTCAGCACCTGACCCAGTGCCTGGTATACCTGAGGCATATGGAAACACCTTGAATCTCCCTCAAAAGGTGCCACAGGCCAGGCATGGTGGCTCATTCCTGTCATTCCAGCACTTTGGGAGGCAGAGGCGAGAGAATTGCCTGAACCCAGGAGTTCAAGACCAGTCTGGGCAACTTGGCAAGGCTTCATCTCTATAATAAATCAAGATAATTAGCCAGATGTGATGATGTGTGCCTGTAGTCTCAGCTGGTTGGAAGACTGAGGTGAAAGGATCACCTGAGCACAGCAGGTCGAGGCTACAGTGGCTGTGATAGTGTCACCACACTCCAGCCTGGATGACAGAATGAGACTTTGACTCAAAAAAGAAAAAAAAAAAGGTGCAACAAGCAGTAGCAGGCATTGTGGAATTGACTCCTGAACTACTGTTCTGGCTTATCCTGTGTCTAAGCCTTGTTGAAACCCAAGCCTTCTCTTTTGTTTCATACCCAAAGTTTATACCCTTTCCTAGTTCTTTCCCTTCTTGCTTTGTCTTTTGGGACTTTATGCTTGCTTCTTACCTGGTATGCCACCTCTGTGCTTGGATAAAACAGGAACAGAGGCCTTGGGGCTGACACCTGATTATCCCATATCTGTGCACGTGGCCCTTACAGGACGGATGGCCCAGCTCTGTGGGCAGAGTTTCACTTTTGAGTTGGTCAACAGCGTGAGACATGGTTCCAAAAATCCACGAAGAGCAGAACCTGATTCTCTAGAGGTGGTCTGCGTTTGAAGATTTATATGGTTAATAGTTTGGTATTGTTTCCCATTTCACAGAGGAATTTAAGGACCAGGGCAAAGAAGTGACTTACCTTATGTAACTAGCTTATGAACCAAGATGGAATCCCAAAATACTTTTCTAGAAGGTGGATTCTATAAAATCAGCCCTAGTGAACCCTCTCTACCAAGGTGGAAAGTGTTTGAAAAAGCTCTGACATAAGTCGGGACACAAATTGGTGCATTCAGGTGAAGGGTGGCAGATGAGTTTCATTGCACGACTGCCTCTGGATGTTTTGTATTGGTCTGGAAAGAATTCTAAAACCACCTCTGGACTTAGCACAGAAGAGAGCTGTGATTGAATAATGATGCCACCATGCGTGAGAGAGGATGGAGTGGGAGCACAGTTTACCTAGTGTGTATCATCTGTGTTCCAGGTGATGGGATGTTTACTCATTTGACATTCTGGCATCTCGTTATATACCGATCTTTTAACACATTTTAAAAAACTGTATTGATTCACTTGCCGTGTACAACAAATCTCTTGGATTACCCTTTTGTCAAGTAAGTGCCACTAAAATATGTCTCTGTATCTGTAAGTGGTTGAAGTCATTTGTGTGTGCAAAATGAGTGATGACATTGTATATAAGACTGCCAGCAGAGGAGGGAAGTATGAGCCTTAGAATTGGAAAGATCTGTTGAGTTTTGGCTGGGGTACTAGCTAGTAGTATAACCACTTCTAAACCTCTCTGGATCTCTGGGTTCCTTTTATAGAAGGAAATAAAACGGTGCTCATCCCATAGAGTTATTGTGAAGATGAAATGAGAGTAGCCATTGGATTGATCGTCATTACTATCATAAACGAAGAGCGTCATTCTCTAGTGGGGAGTGGCAGGTGTATCTTTAATGCACACTGAGGGTCGTTCTGAATCTTGTTACCATAAAAGTCTAAGATTTTTTAGCTTTCACTTTACCTTATTTATGTATTTTTGATTCAAATATTCTGTTTACAACTAGAACATTAAAATGAAGAGTTTTAATGTTATCTTTTGTAAAAAGAAATATTCATAGGCAGCTCAAAGCCTTAAAAACCATTATAACCTCTGTAAATGGAAGGTCCTTATAAGAAATAAGTTGTTAAATCCTTTTTTTTTCTCCTGACACTTATGCTTTTGCTCACCCTGCCTACCCTATCACCTCCTCTGCAGTTTCTGAAGTGTTCAGATTATAGCTGTTTCCATATTAGACACTATTTATTGACGATAAATGTTGTTATATGAAATGGAAATCTTTCTTCTTCTCCAAATGAGCTTTCTCTATGTATGCAATCTGAAGAAAGTATTGTTAGGCAAGGCTAAATTTCACGGAAGACTTTGGAATATAAGATACATCAAAAAGCAATTTTTTTTTCCTTTCTACTGCCTTAGGGCAAATAGACTTTTGGATACTAATGAGCTCATTATTTAGAGCAGATAAGAAGCTACTCTTGAGAATGTGCTTCATGGCACACTACTATCTTCCATTTTCCTTGGATGATTGCAACAACATTTTTTTTAAGTTCAACTTGCCACATATTGAGACATCAGAGTCCAACCCCCAACATGGATGATATGTGTAATTTAGTGTCCAACTGATCCTGGAATGAGGGTCTACTTATATGTAGCCAAATTCAGAACATGCTGAAAAATACATGAAGCCTTGTTGAAGGTTATAGTTTTCAGCCCAATTCCTTAGGCCATGTTATTGGCATGTGAACATCACAGAGATTCATAGTATTTATAATTCACATGACTGCAGGGAATACTTTAAAAATGTAGGATATAGGTACAGCCCACAAAGAGATTACCATTTAGTGGGGAAGAGAACACTTTCACAAATAAACAAATGAAGAAGGTCTAGGTATCATGCTGAATGATCTGATTCAGAACATGAATACAGCGTAGATGCTGGTGTTAATCTTCCTGGACTGTTCGGGCCCTTACAACCTACCACCTTCCACTAATTTCCAGGTGATATATTAACCTTCTGATTTGATTCTGTGGCATGGTAGAGACTTATTTCTATTATTGGGTAAATATGAAAATTGACAATAACGTGATCTTCTTCAGTTTTCACACTTGTTTCTGCTCTTTTGCAGAGCTTTACATCCAGCACTTGTTTATTTTTCCAGAAGACTTTATTTTAGGGTCAATATCAATAAGTGGAATAGGTCTATCATTCATTTCCCTGACAGTTGGCAAAATGGCTTTGTTGGTCACTTTTTTTTCTTTCTCAGTTTGTTATTTATTGATCCCTAAACAGTCTTAGATGGAGCCTTATATTACTACAATATTTCTGTCATCAATCTACGTTATTGTGCAGATGTTTATAATAAACAGCAGCCGTGACATTTGTGATACAGTCAGTTGTTGATTAGATGCCATAAATTACCTATACCTTTCATCAAACAGATTTCCTTCTGGAGTATTTTCTTGGGTAGAATATTAAATCTAGTGATACAGATAAACATTTTTATCTTTGAGATATGAGATAAAACTACATTATAAATATGGCCCTTGAAACCAGCACAACATATTTTATCCCCAGGGAGACCTATTTTGAAGTTGATTATTTGAATAAAATCACAATGGGAGAGTAAGGAAAAATTCCCAGCCATGCTCATAATTAGTTGACTATATTTCTGCTGCAGATTCAAACGTTGTTACTTAATAATATAATTAGCAAGAGAAACATGTACTTTAATGAACACCCTTATGCATATGCAATGCAAATTTGTGCTGCTTATTTTTTCCTTTCCTTTGGGTCTAAACTGTTTCTAAATGTTTATTTCCTCACAATAGTAAGAGTTTTTTTTTGGGGGGGGGTGTTTCATGTAGAATTGCATTTTTATTAACTACGGTGGCTCCTGTTGGATTAATTTTTTAGTATTTCTTAGTAGAAACTACCTACTTTCTCAGGTACCACTGGTTTGAGTAGAAGTGGCAGTGGCTAGGAATGTCTGTGACAGGGTCATGCTCCAGGCAAGACCCAGGCCAGACCCAAATATCATACATAGAGTTAAACGTCAATTCTAAGGTTTCAGGAGATTACATAGCCCCAGAGGGAAGTCTGTTTCCACTAGCTCTCTTGCTCTGGGAAAGTTCTTTGACACAAGATTTGGCAGGGGCAGTTGTCGTAGAACACTTCCAGACTGATTTGAATGCTCCTTCGTGCAACCTTTTCTCCTCAGGCTTTAGCTAACCTATGAGGTTCTATAACTGAGTCATAGCCTACAGAGACCCTTTGTTATGAGGCTGATCAGATTTAATGGACCTGGACTTTGGAATCACACAAATCATAGTTTGAATATTGGCTCTTTTATTAGTGGTGTGACTTTTGAATGTGACTTAAACTCTTAGGGCCTCCATCTTTATATCTGTAAACTACATGAGAAAACCCCATCTACCTTGTGGGGCTTTCTATGAGGAATAAATAAAGTTGTATATATCTAGTAGACTGACTTGTGTTTAGTAGGATTTCAATGAATGCTGTTATTATTATAATTATTATTTGAATTGGGATCTTACTCTGTCACCCAGGGTGAAGTGCAGTGGCACAATCATGGCTCACCACAACTTTGGCCTCCTGGGCTCAAGCTATCTTCCCACCTTAGCCTCCCAAGTAGCTGGGTCTATAGGCATGCACTACCATGCTTGGATCATTAAAAAAAAAAAAATAGAGTCAAGGTCTTGCTATGCTGTCCAGGCTGATCTCAAACTCTTGGGCTCAAGTGATCTTCTCTCCCCTGCCTCCCAGAGTGCTGGTATTATAGGTGTGAGCCACTGTGCCCGGCCAAATGTTGTTATTAACATTATTGAGTCCTGAACAAGTTTCTTAGAATTCCCTGGTACAAGATTGATACCGGTTTTTGTGGGACTTTTTTTCAGCTTTCATCTACTTGACATTTGATTAGTGAATTACCAGGTAACAAATGTAGAAGTAATGTCTGTCTCATTATTTGGACTTACAATCTACTGATGTTTGTGTCCTTCCTCAGGGGCTGTTGTCATAGCAGCATATGGCAGTATTTATTGCATCTTGAACAGTAAAGTCATAGCAAGCTATCAATGAGCAACTTTGTAAAACATATGGTTTAAAATAGGCACTTTGGAAGTACAAGAATTTTAAGACAAAGATTCTGTCCTTTAGTAATTGTCCATATATTTAGGAAGATATACTATATTAATTAAAAGACACCAAATCCTCAAGGCAGAAACTAAAGGTCAAATAATAGTGTAGATAACATTTGTATAAGTATAGATGATATTTATTTACTGATTATAAATATAGATAGTACCTATTCTTGATTCCACCCCTTCTCTTACCCTTACATCCAATCCATCACCAAGAATGGTGAATTCTGCTTCCAGAATGTGTCTCAAATTCATCCTCCTCTTTCCAGCTCTTCCATCACCTCTAAAGTTCTTCCAAGGCCTCATCATCTCCCTGTTGGCCTACTGCTGTAGGCTCTGACTGATCTCTCTCCTTTCATTCCTGTTCTTTTTCCATCCATTCTCCACCCAACAGACAAAATAGTCTTTTAAAAACCTAAATCATATTTTTCATTCTTTTATTTAAAACTCACCATGAACCTGCCATTGCTTTTTACAAGGCCTCGTGTGTTTTGGCTCTGCTTTTTTCTTCACCTTCATTTCATGTCAGTCTCTCTTTCACTATGCTCCAGCCATGCAGGTTGCTTTTCCCTTTCTCGAACTTTCAAGAGCTCTCTCATCTCAGGGTCCTTGCATTGGCTATTTCATTCCATTGAAATATTCTTTCTCTGGTCTTAAACATGACTGATTCATTCTCATCCCTCAGATACTCAGATGTTACTTCTTCAGAGAGATAAAACCATTCTGATCACTCTATTTAATAAGTTTTTTCTATCCTATCATATAATAATAATAATTATTATTATTCCTACATAACATTTACCCCAGTAACAGTTCTTTGTTGACTTTTGTGTGTATGTCTTTTGATCCTCCCTAAGGAGATCTATGAGGGCGACAATCTTGTTCATTTGGTTCACTGCTGTAGTGATTAGCATGTACTCGGTATTCAATAGATATATGAACAAATGAACAAATGAATATGGACCTAAAAAATTCAGAGGAAGAAGGGATCCCACAGTTAGTAATGGAGCAGACTAGACCTTGGGAAGGATTGCTGAGAGTGTACCTGGACGGCCAGGTGTGGTGGCTCAAGCCTGTAATCCCAGCACTTTGGGAGGCTGAGGAGAGAGGATTGCCTAAGTGCAGGGGTTTAAGACAAGCCTGGGCAATTTGGTGAGATCTCGTCTCTATACTAAATCAAAAAATAAGCCAGACGTGGAAGCATGTGCCTGTAGTTCTAGCTATTTGGAAGGCTGAGATGGAAGAATCGCCCGAGCACAGAGGTCAAGGCTGCGGTGGCCATGAGTGTGCCACTGCACTCCAGCCTGGGTGACAGAGTGAGACTCCAACTCAAAAAAAAAAGAGTGTACCTGGAGAAGAAAGGCAGAGGGGAGTAAGCTGAGATGGGAGGAGCAGGTACTGTAGATTTCAGAGATGGAGCAGCTTTTGAGAGGCAGTGAGTATAGGGAAAGGAAAGTGACTGACATGCCTTCAACTCCTGGCTATCCCATAACTACCTATATAACTTTGGGTGCACTATATAACCCCTTTTAGTCATCATTATCTGTACAATGGGGAAAATAATCTCTGCCACAGAGGGTTATTGTAGAAATGCTTTATACTAAGGATGCCTATTGGAATGCATGTGATAATAAGTGGTAGCTATTTACACCAATATTTAGTTCAGATTCTCAGGCAAGGGAGTGCATCAAAATCAAATTTCGAGCTTTGTAGAAATGTGGTTGCCAAAAACCCAACTCAGTTGTACTGAATCAGAAGAGTTATCTCTGGGTGGGGTGGGGATGAGACTCCAGCAAGTGTGTTTTCAAAAGCTCCCCAGGGGATTCAGATGTATGACTGTTGTTTAGAACCATGTATATAATCCAAGTTATGCTGAAATTCTCTCTAAACATCTCTTGCCAAAGAACTGTCCAACTTGAACAGCTCTGTCATGGGAACTCACAGAACCATAGGCCTAGGCTGCCTACCGTGGGGGCGTCTACCTGAGCCTCTGAACCTTAATCCCCAGAGACCAAGCCATTGATCCCTCATCAATCAAGTGAGTTTGGTATTAATTAAAAAAAAAAAATCTTACAATCCCAACTAAAGTCATTATGCCTTCTATTATTTTTGGTCATATCCAAAATGGGAGCCAATCTAGTTATCAATCTCATCCTATACTCTTATCCCTTTTGTATCTGTGCTTCTCCCCTAATTTAACTACCTATTAACAGGGTTCCCTTCCAAACCTCTTTACTGAACTCTTTAGAATTCCAGCTTCTAGGTACACAAACCTACATAAACCTATACCTTCAACCTCTTTGCTGATGTTCCTTCTACTTCCTTCTGTAACTGTGCCCCGCTTAAACCAGAAGATGTTTTAGATGTCAACAATGACTGGGCAGTCTTATGAAACTTTAGCCACTGTATGGTTGGTTGCTGGTGTACATGCAAATATATTCATGTCTTGAAATGCCTTGGGCCAGTAAATATGTCTAAAGGTTTGATGTTGGGAAAACATGTTGAAGGCCAAAGGGTTTTGTATCTGGTAAACATGTATGAAAAGGGAACAAAGCCCTGTGGGCAAACATGAGCCATAAAAGGTAGACAAGATTGGAGATTTGTGAAATCAAACCTTGTTCTGGTCCTGTAACTGCTCATGACTTGAGTCAGTATTGACCAGAGGCTAACTCTCAGAGCCAAAAGACTAGTCAGGTGGGTTGAGCTGATGTATTAAGGGACCTAGGATAACTCCAAGGACAATGGATGAGACCCTGCTCTGGAAAGCCTTCCTTCCCCTGGAAATAACTCTGGGGTCCTGCAACAGATCAAGTATCCATAATGGGATGGAAAATAGTCCAGTTCCATTAAATTTAGTAATTCTGTATTAGAGGCTCATTTAAGAGCGACCATCTATTTCTAAGGCCAAGAACGGTTAATGGGAGATGGGAACAGATTATACCATTTTCTGTATTTTGAATACTGTCTCACAATAAATGGACTTCTGTTTTAAAAACCTGGATATCAGGAGTGCTTAATTTTCTTTGCTTTCTACAGATAGGAGAAAACTAAAAGTCAGAATGAATGTCAAATTTTTTTTCTTTCTGTATTTAAGTGGGACTATTGATTATGTTTGGAATTATTACAGCCATCTTATTCTATATTTATTATATTTTCTTGAATAACATTGTATCTATGAACTCCTGCTATTGTATAACATGAGATATTCAGCATGCTTTACCTCTTCCCTTCAACTCGCTGCTCTGGTTTTATTGAAGTAATTTGGAATTTTATTTTTAAGTTTTTTTTTTTTTAACATCATTCAGCTTTTAGTTCCAGAATCTTCTACTAATAGTTGTCAAGTCTACATTCACATTTAAATGATTATGGAGGCTTATTCATACATCTTGCCAATTTCATTGCTCATTAATGTTTCTTCTAAAAACCTGTCTGTCCTGCACACTTTTTCTTAGGATATTTCTTCTGACTTACTTTTTTGTTGAACTGGAATTATTTTTTATCCTTTTTTTTCCATAAAAGATATGCATGTGGGCCGGACTCGGTGGCTCAGCCTGTAATCCCAGCACTTTGGGAGGTCGAGGCGAGAGGATTGCCTGAGCCCATGGGTTCCCAAATTGCTGGGATTATAGGCTTGAGCCACTGTGCCTGGCTGAAGCTGATTTTTTTTTCAAGGTGCATATAAGTTGAATGTTTGGAAGATAAAATACATTTTCCATTAACTTGCGTTAACAATTTCAGAGACCCAGGCACAGTGGCTCATGCCTGTAATCCCAGCACTTTGGGAAGCCAAGGCGGAAGGATTGGTTGAGGCCAGCCTGATCAACATAGTGACACTCTATCAAAAAATAAAAAAAATTAGCCAAGTGTGATGGTATGCTCCTGTAATTTCCAGCTTCTCAGGAGGCTGAGGCAGGAGGATCTTTTGAGCCCAGGAGTTCAAGGTTACAGTGAGCTATGATCATGCCACTCCACTCCAGCCTGGGTGATAAAGCTAAATTCTGTCTCTTAAAAAAAATAGAGATTTTGTATATATTTTAATATTCAGTGGACAATATTTGCTACAATTGCATTGTCATCTACTCAGGAGTTGATGAACTCAAGAAACATAGTACAGTATATGTGTGCGCCACCACATCCAGCTAATTTTTGTATTTTTTGTAGAGGTGAGGTCTTGCCATGTTGCCCAGGCTGGTCTCCAACTCCTGGGCTTAAGTGATTCTCCTGCCTCAGCCTCCCAAAGTGCTGGGATTACAGGTGTGAGCCACCACTCCTGGCCAAATTTTCATATTCAAAGGAACCATAAAGCATATTATTTCATAGACAAAAGTATTCTTTATAAGTAAGCAATCTCATAATTTGACTATTCTCTATGCATGCATGTTTGGAAATTTCATTGAATTCAGACAAACCTGTTTTCTGTACTTTTGAACTTTATTTTACATACCTCTATTTGGATTATTTGCTTGGGGTTAATGTTTTCTCTTTTCCTACATGAGTGGCCTCTATCACTATTAAATGTTTATTTTAAAAATATGAATTGTGGGGCTAGTGGTCGGGGGTCATAACAAGTGATGTGTTGCTTCCATTGCAGAGATTGACTGTGGCACCCCCCCGGAAGTGCGGCATGCCAGCTTGGTAGGGAATCACAGCTCCCGGCTGGGCGGTGTGGCTCGCTATGTCTGTCAAGAGGGCTTTGAGAGCCCTGGAGGAAAGATCACTTCTGTTTGCACAGAGAAAGGCACCTGGAGAGAAAGCACTTTAACATGCACAGGTACAGATTCCATTCTGCTGGGCTTCTGTTACCTGGGAACAAAACAGCCAACAAGAGCCTGGGGCATAAAACCATCTGATTGTTACCTCACTGTGTACTGCACCTGGTGCTGCCATTTACCTGCCTGGACACCTGGCTTTAGATTTGTCAGCTAAATCCTGAAGATTTAGAGGGTGGATTGGGAAAATAAGCTGGATAGAAAATTTTATGCCTCTGTCTTTTGAAACTCACTTTAAATCACTGCAATTCCTGTCTCCTTTACTTGGCTGGCTGAGAAGTTTTTCTCCATGAATGATTTCCCCAGAGGGGCATACTTCTAACTTAACACATGTTGGCAGAGAAAGGTGGTGTAATGATAAACAATTTTTAAAAGTTTATTTTTATTAATTGTGGTAAAACAAAACATAAAATTTACCATCTTAACTATTTTTAAGTGTGCAATTTAATAGTGTTAAGTATATGCACGTTGTTGAGCTGAAACTCTATACCCATTAAACCAACTCCCCATTCCCCTCTCCCCATAACCCCTGAATCCCCACCATTTTGCTTTCTGTCTCTTATGAATTTGACGGCTGTAGGACACCTTTTTTTTTGAGTAGGAGTGTCACCCTCTCACCCAGGCTGGAGTGCAGTGGCACGATCATGGCTACTTCAGCCTTGGCCTGCTAGGCTCAGGCAATCTTTCTGCCTCAGCCTTCCAAGTAACTGGAACTACAGGTGTGTGCCACCATGCCTGGCTGATTTTTTTATTTATTGTAGAGACGAGGTCTCGTCATGTTGCCCCGGTTGGTCTTGAGCCCCTGGGCTCAGGCAATCCTCTCACTTCTGCCTCCCGAAGTTCTGGAATTACAGGCATGAGCCACTGTGCCCGACTTGTTCTGGATATCTCATATAAGTAAAATAATACGGCGTTTGACTTTTTCGAGACTGGTTTATTTTACTAAGCATAATGTTTTCAAGGTACATCCATGTTGTAACATGTGTCAGAATTTTCTTCGTTTTTAAGGCTGAATAATATTCCATTGTATTTGATAGACCATATTTTGTTTATCCATTCATTTGTTAATGGATACGGGTTGCATCTACCGTTTGACTATTGTGCATAAAGCTGCTATGAACATGGGTGTACTGCTCTCAGTTCTTTTGGATTTATACCCAGAAATGGAATTGCTGGTGAAAGGAATTTTGAGATTTCGGTTTGTAGTCTAACAG
>CAUYQG010004842.1:0-13961 GCA_963574415.1 Tarsius wallacei
AACAGCCCCTTTAAAAAGTAAGCAAAAGATATGAATAGACACTTCTTAAAAGAATATATACGGGCAGCCAAAGACACATGAAAAAGTGCTCAGCCTCACTCATCATCAGAGAAATGCAAATCAAAACCACATTGAGATACCCCCTAGCCCCAGTAAGAATGGCCATCATTAATAAAACAAACAACAACAGATGCTTGCAAGAATGCAGAGAAAAAGGAACACTTCTTCACTGCTGGTGTGAATGCAATCTAGTGCAACCTCTTTGGAAGACAGTGTGGCACTTTCTGAAAGAACTAGAAATTGACCTCCCATATGACCAGGCAATTCCCCTATTGGGAATATACCCGGAGGAACTGAAATCATTCTACAAAAAAGATACCTGAAGACGCATGTTTGTTGCAGCTCTATTCACAATCGCAAAAACATGGAACCAAGCATGCTGCCCATGGAAGCTGGACTGGACATAAAAATTGTGGAACATATACACAATGGAATATTATGCAGCCATACAGAAGGACAGACATAAGGACTTTGCAGCAACTTGGATGGACTTAGAGTCAATCATACTCAGTGATCTATCACAGAAACAAAGAACGGAGTATCATATGTTCTCACTCATAAGCAGACCTTGCACAATTATCTTAATACTGTAAGAAAGGGATTGGCAGTGGTGGGAAACTGCCAAAGGAGGGGTGGTGTGTTTGGCAGTTGAGGGTAAGTGCTAGGGAATGGAGGGGCACACCTCATCAACAAGGGTACCTGCATAATCTACATTTGTATACCTAACTCTGAATTGCACCCCACATTTTTACAATTAAAAAAAGGAAAAAAATCACATCACTTTATCCTATAAATGGTTTAGAAAGCTGAAAAATGTAATTAGCAAACAAAGCAGCAATGTGATTCTCAGATAGTGCAAACCACAAGGTTAGAAGATTGTTTCACCTGTGCTACTTTGACTAAAGTATTCTCAAATCATTGAGAAGGCATGATTACTTTGGTTCAGCATTTCTAATTCTCTCACTTTTTCATCCATGCCTCTACTCTGGGTTTGGTGAGAGCACCACTCCCTGAAAAAAGAACCAGTAAAACTGTGCTAAGCCTTTAGTGTTCAAATAAACCATACATAGAAATTGCAATGAAACCATGTGACTATATTAGATTAACAAAATCAATTGTTCTGCTTTTGTTTCTTCTTGTAATTTCTATTTCCCAGGTAGAAATCAAACAATTTAGGACAGGAATCTAAAATATACAAATCAAAGTCAAAAGACGTTATCATCAATCTGAAAATATTATCTTAAAGAAAAACACCATTTTGTGTTTTCGTATGTCTTCCCTAAAATCTGAAAGTGAGCAACACAATTTTTTTCTTTAAAAAACATCTATTAAAAAGGGCATAAAGTTTTAGTTCAGAGAAATGTGTTCTGATGATCTTTTGCACAGCACGGTGACTGTAATTAATGTATTGTGTACTTTAAAATAGCTAAGAGAAAGTTTCAAATGTTCTCACTAAAAATAAATGATAAATATTTGACATGATGAATATGTTAATTTACCTAATCTGATCATTCCGAAGTGTGTGCATACATCAAAACACATATTGCACCCCATAAGTATATGCAAATATTATTTGTCAATTAAATGTAAAGTTAAATAAATTTAAAAATAAGAAGAGTCACACAAGTTTTTTTTTTTAGAAAACACTAAGTGACATAGCTTAAAGAGCTCTCTTCCTAAAGCAAGTTCTAAAAGTAAAGTATTTAAAATGCTGAAAAAAGGCCAACCAAAGAAACAAGTGCATCTCTCAAATGACTTGTAAGCCAAGCTATTCCCAAATCCTTTTTATTTTACCCAAAAAATCTTGAACTAAAAATGTGATTTTCAGGTAACTTATTGTAGTACTTACATTTTTATCAATATGTATCAGTATAATAAGCTATGTAAGAAATGTTCAGAAGTTATTATAATTTATGAAAATTCTTCTCGATCAAATTTCACTTTTCTAAGAGTTTCTTTACAATAAATACACACCTTACCAGCTAAATTAGAAATGTTTAAAAGACAATACAAATATTCTAACATTCTACATACAATGTAATTTAAGCATTTAAATGATATTATGGAATACTGGCAAGAATACAGTCTTAGAGTCAAACAGACACGTGTTTGAAACCCAACTCTCCATTTGCCTGCTATGTAATACTGGGTAGTTTTTTAATCTATCTGGGCCTGAGTTTCCATTTCTGAAAAATAGGGATAAAATTTAACTTACGGACTGTGGATTGAAATATAAGAAAATATCTAGCATACTGCCAGGATCATAAATGACAATCAATAGTCTATTATTATTATTATTATTATTATTATTATACTGGTAAGATAGGAGAATATGTAAGTCTTCCTTTATTGGCAAGTTTAGAAAAAATAAAAGATTTTGCTATATCTGCATGGAAACTTGTACTATAGTTAAATTATAAAGTATAGAGTTTATTATAAAATGGAATTAGATTTATTGCTGTTCAAATCACATCTCCTAATATATAGTAATTCTGAAGAAAAATAGGCCATAACTCAAGTACCCAATAAGGCAATATCAGCTATGATAGCTCCTACTTCAGTCCTATGTGGAGGCTTTTGTGTAGTAATTTTGACAAAAACTCTTTTAAATATAACTTTTCTTGTGATTAAAAGCAAAAATTTATTTTATTTTGCTTAAAGAATAGATATTTGGAAGACATTTGAACATTCCCTACAACAAATATATTAGCATGACATCTTACTTTTCTCTATAACTCATTTAATTGTAGTTCATTTGGGCATACAGAATGAATAGAAAGTTTTTAACTGTATTCTAGATTGAAGAGAGAGAGAGAGATCACAAGTACAATATGAGAAATAATTTTTAAAGAACCAACATTCTCTGTAGCATTTCATCATTAAAATGTACTACAAATAGCTTCCTTCACTTTATCCTGTGATTATTTCTCTCTTACATCAAATATTATTTCAAAACTAAGAATGACAATAGTAATAGCAAATAGTATTTAGAATACAAGCAAAATTAAAGATTTACTTTGATTTGGTGACAACACAGGCTTCCAGCATTATCCCGAGAAAACTTGTTTTTACAAATATATTCATCTTTATTTGATGATTTTGAAGCCTTAGTGTTATACTCTACAAATATGTCTTTATCACACTCTCCAACTAGTCTTCATTTGGGGCAAAAATGACTCTGTGTGTGTGTGTGTGTGTGTGTGTTTGTGAGTGTTTGAGTGTGTGTGTGCCTTTACCCAGGGCTATGTAGATCTAGGACTTGACCTAAACATAGACTGAAAATGGTTGGTAGTGTGTTTCCACCTAAGATAGGCAAACCATAGTGTGTGTATCTGTATGCACATCAATACTAACTTCAGACACTTTTTGTAATACAACATTAAGATTATACCAAGAACATATGGGGAAAACAGACGTTAACGGTTCTTTCTCTATATATATACAATAACCTTTTGTGATGATACCAGCAAGGGGAAAAAAAAACTTATGCACTCCTGGCAGATTTACAAACATACTAAAAGCAAGTATAACTCAACATTTAAAACATTTTGATATGTTCTATCTTTGATTCTAGCAGCCTTTGGGACTATATTAAATGACATACTTGATAGACATTGTAAATTCAATATATCATGGGAAATGTGGAAAATATACCTTAATTATGAAAAACTGTCCAAATGAATCTTGTACCACCATGTAGAAACACTTAGTGATTTGTCTTCATTACTGGCAAATGTTTACATCAGATTTTGTGACTAAGTAGCCTAGCACGCTGTAATCTTTTAAAATTAGTAAATTAAAATGATTATTTTGAGTAGAAATAGATTAATACAATATGAGATAATCTTGAATAGATGTAATTTCTATAAATGAAATCAAGATTTAAAATATATGGTCAATTATGATAAAAAATTATTTTCTTTAGAGAGCAGGATTTATTGAGAGGACAGAAAAGCTCCCACAGCAAGAGGGGACCAGAGGAGGTTACCTGATAAAATGTTTTTATCTTGTAAAGCATAAGTCTTATTAAAGGAATTTATCTTTAATATAAAACACTGGCCATAATATTTAATTAAATTAACACATAGATTTATTGAATCTTGTAAAATAAATGAAAAACAGTAACATTATAACAAAATACTCTAAGTAGTGTTCATAAAACCAATATGTGTGTTGCATTTAAACCGTAGACGCATTAAAACAGCATAAACACATATTCTAATGTCATGTTAAAAACTGTTTGGAGAATTATCTTCTTCTCTGCACCTCACCCAATGTTCCCAGTGAAAAACCCAAAGCTATAGTAATTGCTAAAGAAGTCCCTGACCAGTCTCAAGTTATCTTAGCACATCAATCTTCACATAAAAGAGACTGTCTTTTACTTATAAATATCTTACCATTTTGAATTAATCTTTTTAAAGGAACTTTGGCCTAGCATGGCATAACCAAAACAAAAAAATAAACATACACACACAAAAAAACTTGAGGTTTCCTGCTATCAAATAATACATTCAAATTAAACACAACAACAATAATCACTGGCCACTGACTTCTATTATTCCCACAGCTCCTTAAATCCCAATCCCATATTACTCTCCTTTGTGTCCTATTTTATTAAGTCTAATACTTGATTACTATTTGTTGCTTCCACTTTTGTCTCACAATAAGCCGTATACCCCAGGAAGGTTTATCAAATATAGCGTTAACATGCTGTGCACTTTGCTTCTGCCAGGCATCTGGCTCATAACTGCTACTTTTTACTCAAGCAAGGTCTTCAAAAGTGTCCTCATTGCAACCAGATGCTAAGTACTTTTACTCTTTTTGCCTCTTTGTCAGGTTCTCAGCTGTAATCTTAAATAGTCCCTCAGACTAATTCATTCTAAGCAACCCCTTCCTATTGACTCAGTTTCTGACCTCAGTTTTCATTTTCCTCAGTTTTCACTTGCCCATACCAGATTTGGTAAATGGCCTACAATTTTCCTGGTGTTTACATTCTGTTCAGCCTACTTTTGACTCTGCTGCTTCAAAGTTTGTTCTAACATTTAAAAGTAACCTAGCTGGGTCAAACAACACCACTTAAAACACAAGTGTTTATTCACCTCACCCTGCGCTCCATTCTTCAAATGACTCTCTCCTTACAGGCCACACCTGTCCTTCAATACTAAGTTCAACCTGGACTCTTTCTATATCTTTCTCTGGCTACCCTGTGTTTTTTCTGTTGCCTTTGCTGATCATGCCAGTTCCAATGGGTGGCGGTGGTGATGATGATGGTGGTAGTGGTAGTGGTGGTGATGATGATGATGATGATTATAGGAACTGAGGGAATGGTTATTCTTCATTCTCTGAAGGTATCCTAAAAAAGCAACTGATAAAAAGCAGATTAATGGAAGAAAAGACATACAAATTCATGAATGTGCAAACTAGAGAGAACTACAGAGTGATTACTCCAACTCCCGAATGGGGTTCAGAAACAAATATCACATTGAGGCTACAGAAAAAAAAGAGTGCTTGGATCATGGCAAAACAGGTTATGGGAGGGAAAGAAAGCGAGGCCTGGCTAGCAAAGACAGTCTTGTTATGTAGATGGAACCTCATAGATAGCAGCCTTCAAAAAGAATAGATGGTAAGTGTTTTTAGGTAGTGAAATAATAATTTGCTATGGAAGCAACAGATGTCCAAATTGAATGCTGGAAAAGAGCAATTCTAATATCTTCAACAAAGTGAGAGACAAGCTAATAATCACAAAAAATTATCAAAATTTATAATTAGAAATGGCAGCTTTAAGTAGATCATGTCCTGCAACACTACTCTTTATTGGTCAACATACTTCATAGTGGAGACCTAGAAAAGGATGCTGAATTTGAAATTGTTGGTAATTCCTTAAAAAAAAGTGGGACCCAAACAAGCTGAAGATGGCAATCATGGTGGATCTACTTCCACAACACAAAAGCAAGATGACATTCTCATAGCTGATTCAGACAAAGAAAGTTCTTTGAGCAAAACTGACATCAGTGAAGAAGAGAGAAGTCACAAAAGGAAATTAGATAAGAAAGAAAATATCAGTGCAAAGAGGCCATATATAGAACAAACAGAAGAGCTAAATGTTATGATTGCATTAGATTGAACAGAAATACCTCTTAGAGGAACCATCTTTCATTTTTCCGGTAAGAACAAGATTAGTTATTATGTTTCTTTTTCTGAAAAGAAAACAACATTATAACAGTGACTTAAAAATAATTTTGCTCCCTTTGAAAGCATCCATTTTGTTAGAAATTTTAGAAACATTGCAGTTTGCTGTATTGAAAGTAGAAAGATAGTTTTAAAATTTTTCAAACAAAGTGTGTGCATAACCAGTTTTGAAATAAAATAACACAATGCATATTGCCTTTTTAATGTGCATACCCTAAGGTATCAATTAATAGCTTCAAATAGTGTGGTTTAGTAAAGTTGATATTGGTTACAAATATTATGCCTTTATTTTGGCTAGAAGAATAATTATTTTTAGCCTAAATCTAACCATTTTTATACTCTTAACTGACTGAAACAGATTCAAAGAAGTATCAAGTGACATGCACTGAAATTTGGTTTTTAAATGTTAACTGGTGTTATGTATGTTAATGTAAAACAGTGTTAATTTATTCGAATTTTCAGCTTGTACTGCCTCGTGTGTATGTGTATGGAGCTAAATTTTGTGTATTGTTATATTTTCACATTATTTATATTCAACGTTTTGTAAAACTCAAATAAAAACTATAGTGTATTATGGACCAAATAAATGGCATCAACACACTTGTTATTAAATAATAAATAAAGGGAGGTAGAAGCAAGTTCAGTGACAGAGTGATGTGATATGATAAAAACTCTCAAAAAACAGCTTTTAAAACAGAAGGGAGTCATGAGCCTCTAGAAGCTGAAAGAGACTGGAATAGATTCTTCTTCATATTCTTCAGAAATAAGTGAAGCTCTGTTAATACCTTCATTTTAGACCAGTGATGCCTATTTTGAACTTCTATCTTTCAGAACTGTGAGGTAATAAATTCATGGTAATTTCAGTCAAATCTGCCCCCCCAATGTTGAGCATAGAACTACCATGTGACCCTGAAATTTCATTTCTAGGTAGATAGCCAAAAGAATTAAAAGCAGTCTTGAACAGAGATTTACACACAAATATCCATAGCAGCATTACTCACAATAACCCAGTGTAAAAAGAATCTGTTTCCATAGACAGGTAAACAAAATGCAACATAGTCATACAATGGAATATTACCCAGTCATGAAAAAAATGAAAATTTGGCATAAGTCACCCATAGATGGACCTTGAAAACATTGTGCTAAGTGAAATAAACCAGTCACAAAATATAGCAAATACTGTATAATTCCATTTATGTGAGATACATACTGTAGTAAAATTTGTACAGACAGAAAGTAGAAAGGTTCTCAAAGAAAGGAATGGGAAGTTATTGTTAAATCAGTACGTTGCTTTGTTTTTGTGAGATGTTAAATATTCTAGAGATAGATGATGTTGTTAGTTGCAAAATAATGTGAATGTACTTAATATCACTGAACTATATACTTAAAATGGTTAAAATGATAAATTTTAGGTTGTTATATTTTACTACAATTTTAGAAATTCAGACAATAATGGACAATATGTATTCATTCTCAAATAATACTGATAAACAATCTGTGCCAGGAAACTAAGCTGATCAATTATTTTATATGGTTGTTTGGACGTTTGAAGATTCTTGCCTGCATTCTGCAAAAGACTCATATCCCATAGGAGAGCAAACCAAAGAAAGGGCTTGAACAGTACCATGATGGTCACTGACAGTGTATGAAGTATATGAGTTTTCCAAAATATTAGCATAGTCCCTAAAATATAATTGGCATTTAGTATGCTTCTTGAATGAATACATGGATAAATTTAGTTTAACATTTACATTAGCTATTAACAGGTAAATTTAAAGTCTCTAAATGGAGTATAAACTCATAAAGGGTACATACTCTGTTTCACTATATTTGCGATTTATAAAGAAAGTAACAATTTGACAAAACACTACATAGACATCAATAGAAATTTTCAAGTGAGGGAGAACATTATACGTTGAGGTAAAAGGAATGACAAATATGAGTTGAGAAGGCAAAGATAAAGTGGGAAATTACATGGAGACAAAATCGAATAGGCAAAGGTCATGAGATATCCAAGTGCAATAGCTATTCAAAGAAGAATTAGTAGTGAATACTGCAAACTGTGAAGGGGAAGATGTGGTAGAAGGAGTAAATTGAGGTCATGTTGCAGTGTCAGTGAAAATTTTGAACTTAACTTGATATATAATGGAAAGCTACTGAATGAATTTAAGAAGAAGAAATATATGAATGTAGTTGTGTTTTACTAATAATAATTTAGCTATTTATTTTTTAACTTTAATTTAATTGTATTTATTTTTATATTTTATTTTAAAGATGTGTGGTACAATTCAGGATTAGATACATAAGTGGCCACTGTACAGGTGAATTTTGGGCCTCCCTTTGGTCCCACATCACTTAGTTTAGGATCAGGTACCCTTATTCAAGTTTTGTCTCTCCCCTCCAATGACAGTGTTCCGCTACTGCCAATCCCTTTCTTAAAGTATTGTGATTAATATTCAGGGTCCACTTATGAGTGAGCACATGTGGTACTCCATATTTTGTTTCTGTGATAGATCACTTAATGTGATAGAATCTAGATCCATGAAGTTGCTGTAAAATTCATAATTGTGTCCTTTATGACTGAATAATATTCCATTGTGCATATGTGCAACTTTTTTTTTTCATCCAGGTGACATTTGTTGTGCAGCACAGTTGGTTCCACGTTTTTGCTATTGTGAGTAGAGCTGCAATAAACATGGGTGTGCAGGTATCCTTTTTGAGAATGATTTGAGTTCCTCCAAGTACATTCCAGGAAGTGGGATTGCTGGGTTGTATGAAAGGTCGAGCTGTAGATCTTTTAGAAATTAACATACCATTTTCAACTAAAGTTGTACTAATTTACACTGCCACCAGCAGTGTAGAAGTGTTCCCTTTTTCCTCATCCTCTCTAGCATCTTGTTTTTGGAGTTAGTAATAACGGCCATCCTTACTGAACTTAGGTGGTATCTCAATGTGGTTTTGATTTACATTTCTTTGATGATTAGTGAGCCTAAGGATTTTTCTTTTTTTTTTTTTTTTTTTTGAGTTGGAGTCTCACTCTCGCCCAGACTGGAGTGCAGTGACTGCTCCCGGCCACCGCAGCCTCAACCTGCTGGGCTCAGGGCGATCCTTCCACCTCAGCCTTCCAAGTAGCTGGAACTACAGGCACGCGCTACCACGCCTAGCTAATTTTTGATTTACTGTGGAGATGAGGACTCGCCAAGTTGCCCAGGCGGGTCTTGAACCCACGGGCTCAGGCAATCCACTCACCTCAGCCTCCCCAAGCGAGGGATTACAAGCTGAGACACCAAGCCCGGCTGAGGATTTTTCTTAATGTGTATATTGGCTGCTTGTATGTCTTCTTTTGAGAAGTGTCTATTAATATATTTTGCCATATTTTTAATGGGGCTTTTTTGTTTGTTTGTTTGTTTGTTTTCCTTTTGGCACATTTGAGTTCCTTGTAGATCCTGGATGTTAGGCCTTTGTCAGATATACAGTTGGCAATTTTTTTTCCCCATTCTGTGGGCTACATTCCTACTCCCTTGATGTTCTTTTACTTTGAAGAAGCTTTTCAGTTTGATGACGCCCCACTTGTCTGTTTTATCTTTTATGGCATGGGGTTTTGGGATTTTGATCAGGAATTGGTTGCCTACTCCAATTTCCATAAAGGTGTCTTCTGCATTTTCTAAGATTCTTATAATTTGAGGTTGTCCATTTAGGTCTTTGATCCATTTAGAGTTGGGTTTTGTGTATGATGGTAAGTAGGGGTCCTGTTTCAATCTTCTGCATGTTGTCCCTACTGGTTTTTGATGCAGTGTTTATCAAAGATGAATTGGTTGAAAAATTGAGGTTTTGCTTCTGGAATCTCTATCCTGTTCTATTGAGCTATATGCCTGTTCTTGTATCAATACCAGGCTGTTTGGAATATTGTACCCTTATAATAAAGTTTAAAGTCTGGAAGTGTGACAGTTCCTGCTTTGTTTCTTTTGCAGAAGATTGTTTCGGCTATTTGTGGCTGTTTATGTTTCCATATAAATTTGTCTGTATTGGCCTTTTCAGTTCTGTGAAGAATGATGTTGGTAAATTAATGAGTACTACATTGAATTTAAAGATTGCCTTGGGTTGGATGGCCATCTTAACAATATTGATCCTTCCAATCAATGAGCATGGACATTTTTTCATTTGTTTGTGGTTTTTTTGTTTATTTGAGTAATGTTTTGTAGTTTTTGTTATGAAAGTCTTCCACATATTTGGTTAGGATGATGGTGTGGTATTTCTTTTTTTGTGGCTATTGTGAATGGGATTGGATTTTTTATTTGGTTCTCTGCCTGTTTATTGTTGATATATTAAAATGCAATTTTTTTTTGAACATTGATCTTGTATCCTGAGACATTGCCAAAGTCCTTTATCTGTGCAAGGAAGTTTTTAACAGATTCTCTTGGGTTTTCAAGGTATAGGATCATATCCTCAGCAAAGTGGGATAAGTTAACTTCCGATTTTCCAATTTAGATGCCCGTGATTTCCTTCTCTTGTGTGATTGCTCTAGCTAGGACTTCCAACACTATGTTGAACAGGCAGAGTGAGAGTGGGCAGTCTTGTCATGTTCTGGTTTTTCAGGAAATGCTTCCAATTTCTGTCCATGTAGCAATATGTTAGCTGTGGGTTTATTATACGTGGCTTTTACTATTTTGAGGTATGTTCCCTCTACGCCTAGGTGTTCAAGCTTTTTTATCAAGTAGGGATGCTGGATTTTGTCAAAAGCTTTTTCTGCATCTAGTGATATAATCATGGGGTTCTTGTTTTTACATCTACTGATGTATTGAATTACATTTATGGCCTTGTGGATGTTGAACCAGCCTTGCATCCTGAGGATGAAGCCTACTTAGTCATGGTGGATATTTTTTGAGATGTGTTGTTGGATCCAATTTGCTAGAATCTTATCATGAAATTTTACATCTGTGTGCATCAGAGACATGTAGTTCTCTTTCTTTGTTGGCTCTTTACTCTGTTTGGGTATCAGTTTTATGTTAGCTTCATAAAGTGATTTGGGGAAAGTTCTGTCTTTCTTAATTGCCTGGAATACTTTCAATAGGATTGGTATCAGCTCCTTCGTGTATGTTTTGTTAAATTCCACTGGAAAGCCATCTGGTCCAGGTGGCTTTTTATTGTTGTTGTTACTGATCACTCCCTTATGACAGAGTCAATGTCCTGGGTTGTTATTGGCCAATGTACTTTTGTTTCAACCTTGGGAGGTTGTATGATGTCATAAAGTCCTGTATTTCATTTAAGTTTTTGAGTTTGTTTCCATTCAGGTATGCATAGCAATCTCTGACAATTGTTCTGTATTTCTTCGGGGTCAATTGTGACTTGATCTTTTGTGTTTATTTGGGTTTTTGGTCTCTTTTTCTTGGTCATTCTGGCTAGGGGGTCCATCAATTTTGTTTATCCTTCCAGAGAACCAAATTTTTGTTTCATTGATTTTTTTTCTATGATATTTTTGTCTTCTATGTCCTGTATTTGGACTTTTACTTTGGTGATCTGGATTTTGCTGCTGAAGTTAGGGTTTTGGTGGTCTTGTCTTTCCAGCTTCCTTAGGTGATTTGTTAGGCTGTTAATTTGTGACCTTTCCATTTCCTTGACATGTATGTGTAGAGTTATAAATTCCTCTCTTACTACTAATTTCCTGGTGTCCCAGATGTTTTGGCAAGATGTGTCTTTGTTTCATTTGTTTCCAGTAATCTTTTAATTTCTGTTTTGATTTCTGTGTTGATCCAGTAGTTGTTCAGCATCATGATGTTTAGAGTCCATGTCTTTGTGTTTTGAGGGAATCTTATTGGTGGTATTTATTTTTATTCCACTGTGGTCTGAGAAGGTGCAAAGCAGTATTTCAATCTTGTAGAATTTGTCTATGCTTGATTTATGGCTGAGGATGTGATCAATCTTGGAGTTCAATCCATGTGATGATGAGTGGAATGTATATTCCATGGTTGTTGGGTGGAGTGTTCTGTATGTATCTATTAAGTCCATTTGGTCAAGTGTCAAGTTCAGTTTCCGGGTCTCCTTTTTAATTTTGTCCTTGATGATATATCTAGGGTTGTTAGTGGGGCATTTAATTCCCCACCTATGATAATGTTAAAGTCAATATCTTTTTTTATCGTTCTTAGTAGTTGCTTAATAAAAGCTGTTGTTCCTGTGTTGGGTGCATAGATATAAAGGATGGATATTTCTTGATGATTATTTGAATCTTTTTTCATTATGTAGTGTCTTTCCTTATCTTTTTAAATGTTTGATAACTTGAAGGTTGTTTTACCTGATATTTAGTTAGAATCTCCTGCCTTTTTTGTGTTCTGTTCACCTGAAAGTTTGTTTTCCATCCCCTAACTTCGAGTCTATGAGTGTCCTTTGTAATAAGATGTGCTGCCTGGAGGTAACATACTGTTGGGCCATTTTTTAAAATCCAGTTTGCCATTCTATGTCTTTTCAGTGGTGCATTTAGTCAATTCATGTTCTGGTTGATTATTTAAATGTGAGAGCTTTTTCCCTGTCAAATGCACCACTGAATAACAATTTTTTAATGGATGATTTAAAGAATAGAAGTCACATGAATGAATACTAATTAAAAATTTATAGAAAGAAATGAGTAGCCAAAACCAAGCTGAGAGGAACTCATGGGGAAAACATTAAATAAAGTAAACTAATATTTTTATAGTTATCTGCTTTGGTATAGTCTCATTTAACATTTAAAATAACTCTGCAAAGTGAATACTTTTTCTTATTTTAAAGATGTGGGGTACAATTCAGGGTTATGTATGCAAATACTATTATTGCCAGTTTTACAGATAAAGAGCCAAAGGTCAATTGGGATTAAATGACTTGCTTATGGTTAGAGACCTAGTAATAGTAGAACTAGGGCTTGAACCTAATGCTTTCTTCTAACATTCACATTTTTTTCACCATACAATACTTCATGACCAATTGTGTAGGAAAAAGTTAGGAAAACATTTATGGTGGAACACAAAGGAGAAGGAA
The DNA here is from genome assembly GCA_963574415.1 of Tarsius wallacei. Taxonomy (NCBI): domain Eukaryota; kingdom Metazoa; phylum Chordata; class Mammalia; order Primates; family Tarsiidae; genus Tarsius; species Tarsius wallacei. The sequence goes on from CAUYQG010004842.1 coordinate 13,258, forward strand.
GCAAATCACATAACTCTAACCTTTAGAAGAAAAAGATTGAGCTAGTTTTTAGACATACTGAGTTAAAAGTGACAAGTGACAGATAAATCTCCCTGTAGAAGTATCAATCATTGGTCATTAGAAATGTAAGTCTATAATTCAGTAGAAAGGGTAGTTATAGAGACTTGAAACTATCTGAATTTGGATGTTAGTTGAAGTCATGAAAGTGCATGGAAATTTAATTACAAAAAGAACTCCAATGATAGAATCTTCAACATTAAAAAATGTAGGAAGTTGGAAGAAAACAAGAGGCCAGTAAGTAAGTAAAAAAAGTCATGAAATTAAGGAAAAGATAGATCTAAATAGGAGAACAAAAAATGGCATCAAGATGATGACATCTAGCTTCCGAGTCAAGATGGCGACGATACAGGCAGAACTGTGAGATTCTCCGAATGTACCAAACCTACATTCTGCTGCACAGAAAGATTGTAAGACAGTGGGAAATAGGCTCCATTGGGCTCATACACTGACAAGTGGATGCAGCCAGAGGACTCTCATAAGGAAGAACAGGAGATTGCACAAGTGAAGCAAAAGCAACCCCACCCTCCCTGAAAAACAGAATTAAAGAAGGGGAAGGAAAGGAGGAGAAAGAGAGAAATCTACACAAATGAAGAAAAAACAAAAGAAGAATATGGGTCTCTCCCTGACCCCTGGGAAGGCAGACA